>JAJQQW010000007.1:49911998-49938467 GCA_025583905.1 Ia io | reverse complement strand
CTTTATCCCATGTGGTAAAGTCTATAATAGAGCAAAGGCCAATTTAGGTCACTCCCAAGAAAGAATAGAAAAGGGAAGAGCAAATAAAGTGAAAGAAAAAAAAAATTGTGGCATACAGGTGGAAGAAAAACAAAAAAATTTTAGGGTTTTAAAAATCTCAAAAACTTTTTCTAAAGGTTTTCCTGAGGTTTTTCAGTTTTAGCGCTCCTTTTAAAATTTCTGTCGGCATGTTGATTACTTTTTAAAATTAGGGGTTTATCTATTGTTTTTGGGTTTTACATATAGGGGTCAATTCTTGAAGAAACGATTTTTCCCTCCCTTTTTGTGATTTCCCCGTTTTTGTAAAAGGTCACTTAAAAGAAATGTGCCGGGTTTTTAAAAGTATGTGCCGGGGGTTAAAAGAAAGTGCCGGGGTTAAAAGTATGTGCCTGGGTTTTTAAAAAAGTATGTCCCCTTGGGTTTTTAAAAGTATGTGCCGGGGTTAAAAGTATGTCCCTCGGTTTATTTTTATATTTTCTGTTCTGTTCTTTTTTATATATGTACGTGTTTCCCCAGCAAAAACACTTTTTGGGTTGCTTTCTTTTTGTAAAAAAATTTGGAAGTCAGGAAGTTGATGCCCCCAGCTTTGCCCTCGCCGGGGGTTTTTGCTTTTGTTAATGGAGGTCTTTTGTTCCTTTTTCCAGATTTTTTTATTCTTTTTCTTTGAAAAAATACCTTTGGGAGTTATTGGGATTGTATTTAACTTACTTTCCCTTGTTTTAATATGGGCCTATTTTTCCTCATATTTCATTTTCAGACCCATGAACACGGGTTGCTTTCAACTGATTTGTGCTTTTGCCATTCCTTTCATCACTGTCTTTAGTATCCTTTTTACAGATGTTTCAAAATTTTGTTTAAAATTTTATTTTTTTGGGGATTTTATTGTTTGGATGCTATTGAAAAATTGATTACCTTCTTCATTTTCCTTTCAAAAATGAATTTTTAGGGGTGTAGAAAGGAACTTTTTTGTATGTTTATTTTGATCCGTCTTTTTTATAAATTTTAAATTTTCTTTATTCTTGTTTTAATTTTCCCCCCGGAATAGTGAGGATGTTTTCCTTTTATTGTTCTTTTAGAGAGAGTGGGGGAAAGGAGAGAGAGGGGAAACCATTGGCCCCTCCCCATTTTGGCTCTACTGAGATTTTGGGAACAGCCCCTGAAATTTTAAGTCCCTCCCCCTTGACGGGGAAAAGAACCTACCCCTCCAGGGGCAAAGCCGCACTCTCATCAGTGAAGAACAGGGGCTGGGGATTTTTATTTATTTTTTAAAAAGGTTTTAAAGTATTTATTTATTTAAATATATGCATTTTTTTTTCCTAGAGCAGTATTTTCTCAACGTTCTTAAGGCCACACCCTTTTTAATACGTTCCTCTTGTTGTAGTGCCCCCCAACCAAAAAATTTTTTTTTGTTGCTACTTCCAAAACTTTTAATTTTGCTACTTTTTAAGTATCGAAATATAAATATTTGATATGAGGATGTTTTTGGCGCCCCCTGTGAAAGAGGTTGTGACCCACAGGTTGGGAACCCCTGTCCTAGGGGAAGAAGAGAGTGAAATAAAAACATCAATGATGAGAGAGAATCACTCATCAGGCCCTGCATGATCCTTTACTGGTGAAATTTAGCTCGCAACCAGGGGCAGGTGTCCTAAAAAGGGGAAACCAAATTTTGGGCCTCCAGTTCATGAGTCAATGCTCCAAACAAGGGGAAAATACGGGGCAGCATTTTTTTTATTGATTTTAGAGCCCGGAAGGGGGACAGAGAAAGAAAGCGGGTGGGAAAAAAGGGTTGATTGCTATTCTACCCATCTATGCACTCAATTTTGGGGGTTTAGGGGCCCCCATATGTGCCCGATTGGGTTTTAAAACCCCACAAGTTGGGCATTGGGACCCCAACTCAAAAACTTAGGCCCCCGGGAAAAGGGGTCTGAATTTGTTTATTAATTTCAGGAGCTCACAGTGGGTCTTTACAAATTTTTCTATGGAGGGGCATGTCATCTGGGAAAACCCAAAATCTCTTTTGATGCTTGTGGGGTCCTATTGGGCAGGTGTATGTCCCCCTTTTCTTTTATGTTTTTTTATTTTTTAAATTAATTTTAGTCCTTGGGTTTTTTTTTTTCTTTATTTTTTTCTTTAGTGTAACTTAAGGCTTTCACCCTTTTTATATCTTTTTTCTTAAATATAAACCCTTTTTGGTATTCCATTTTTTTTTGTCTTGTCTCCTTTTTTATTTTGTTCTGATATTGTTTGGGTTTTTGTCCCTTTTAAATCCCTTTGGGGTTTTCTTTCCTCTTGTGTTTCCAGTTTCCCGAGTGCCCTTTTGGTTCTTTGAGATCTTTTGTGACAATGTAGGGATTTATGTCTAAAAAATTTCCCTTTGGTTTTCATTTTTGAATGTTAAGCATAAACTTTTAGTTGTCTTATTAACTTTGCCTCCAGACTTTTTTAAAAAAAACTTTAAATTTTTTCAGATTTTTAAAGTTGGTCCTCTTTTTTCCCTTTCATAGCTCCCCTTTCCCCCCGGGGTTTTAAACCCCCTCCAAAAATCATGCCCTTGCCCCCCCCCCCCACTCTCCCCATCCCAACGTATGATTTTTGTCCAGTCTTGTCACGAACCCCCCCAAAGTCCCTTTCCCCCCCGAGGGGTTTTCAGCCCAAATTTCCCCTTTTTTGCCCCTTTTTTATTATATTCACCAAATTATTTGTTCATCGATTTGTTATTCCCCCTTGATTTTTAAAATTACCCTTGGGGATAGAAAAGTATTTTTTTTTTTGTTCTAATTTTTATCTTTCCCTTTTTTCCTTCTTCTTCCTCTTTTAAAGAAAAACCTTCAAGCATTTCATACTGGGATTTTCCCACAACCACGTACATGCCCTTGACCGAATAAAAATTTTGGGGCCCTTGGGTTCTGCGGGCCAACGCTCTACCCCACTGACCCAAATGGGTTGGGGTTTGCTTTTAATTTATTTATTTTAAAACTAGTTATTTTTAAAAACTTTTTTTTTGGGAATTGGGTATTTTTCAAATGTGTTTGCTCACCCAGTTTTTGTAACCCTTTCTATGCAGTTTTTCCCTTTTATGGTGTTTTTATTACTGCTGGTCTTCTTTGGTACCCCTTTTTTTTTAATAAATATATTTTATTGATAAATATTTTTGATTGAGGTTTTACAGAAAAAAAAGGGGAAGGGATAGAGAATTAAAAATTTTCAATGAGAGAAAAAAACATCAAATAGGGGTTCCCTGCACACACCCCACGGGTAGTGCCCCAACCAAGGCACAGGCCCTTTGACGAATCGAACCGGGGGACCCCTAAATTTTTGCGGGCCCTGACGCTCTATCCACTAACCCAAAACCGGTTAGGGTTATTTTATTAAATTTTAAAACATAGGGGAAGGGGGGGGAGAGAGAGTTAAAACATCGTCAAAATAAAAAATAAATTTTTTGCCTCAAACAACACCCCCTACGGGGGAGTTGCCTGCAACCAAGGTACATGCGCTTGACGGGAATCGAACCCGGGGGACTTTTGGTTTTCTGCAGGTAAATGCTCTATCCACTGACCCAAAATTTCATGGACTCTTATTCCCATTTCCTGGGGGTTGGGCCCTTTTTTTCATGGATTAGCCATCTATTTGGGGGAAAGATTCTTTTATCTCTGATTCCCCATCTTCCCCTGTGTCACTCTCATAGGTTTTTTTCTGTGATTTTCCCTTTGTGCTTTTTTGTTTCCAAGAGTGCTGCCCCTTTCCATTTTTTTAAGATTGTCATCATTTACCCCATCTAAACTAGGATGTAAGGGGAAAAAATAAATTTATGCATCCGAAAAACATGACTTTATCCATGACAGGGTGGGACCTGAGGCACCTTTCCCTTGGTGAAGAGCTGTGGGGGTTTTTTGATCCCGGGGCTTTGTTTCTTTAAAAACTGGGAACCCCCCTTTTTGTTAAACAGTGTTTGTTACCATTGCCCACTCACCCCAAATTTTACTTCTTCTTTCTTTAAAGGTGACACTTTGGACGAATAAATTTTTTAAAAGTGATCATTCTACGCTTTTCCCCGCGCACAGATAAAACCTTTTTAAAAACTTTTAAACCCTTTTCACCCTACCTTCACCCACCTTGCTTTTCGCTTCCAATTTGTTCCATGCCCTGCAAAAGCCCTTGAGTGCACACGGGGTTTATTGACGTTTAACATCGTGGGCCCTTTAATTTTTTGTCCTTTCATTTAAAATCCCCAAACGCCCCGCAAGAAAAAACCCCAAACGAAGCCATTTTGGAGTTGTAAAAGAGTAACCCTGCCTTTCTTCTTTTTGTCCCAGCCCCCATGCTTCTGTTCCCTTTGGGGAGATTTTCATCATCCCGGACCTTTTTGGCCCTTTTTTATATACAACAAACCATTCCTGAAGTCTGGGCTTTCTTGTCCCCTTTAAAATTATTTTTGGAATCCCTGTCCCGTAATTTCAAAAAAAAATTTTTAATAAACACATTCTTTTTATCAGGTCAAAATGAAATTCAAACCCAAAATTTATTTTTTTTCAGGTTTTTTTTCTGTGGAGAATGAAGGGGGCCCCCCACTGAAAAGAAGGGTTTTTGTAAGAGTGTCAAAAGGGAAGAATCCCAAAAGGGAGCCTTGTCTTTCCCCCAAGGGGCCCCCCTTGAGAGTTTTGGGGCTATTTTGGGAAACATTTTCCCCTTGACTGCCGGGAGGAAAACAAAAAAATGGGCACCATACTGTTGAGATGTTTGGTTTCCTTTGCAAAACGATTTTATTTCAGTGCAAAATTTCCCAGCAACAGGGTGAGAGAGAAGCTTTTCATTATAGGTTTGTGAAAGGAATCATGTGCAAACAGCTTCGATTACAATGTAGGTCCCATCATCGTTCACAATGCGGGGAGGTTGGGCATGTGTTTTTACTGGGTCGGACCTCTCACACTAAAGGCTACTCAGACCAGGTACAGTCAACTGCAATTTTGACTGTGTGGATGACATTTGAAAGGAGAAACAATAATTACAGTAGAAAAGAATGTAAGGATAGACATTAGTTTACCCACACGTTTATTCAGGAAAAATGTGTCCAACTTGAAGTCGGTGTTTTTGTGTCCTCTGAATGTGGAAAATATATTACTAAATTATCTATCTTTCCATTATCACACGAGGTCACATCAGAGAGTAAAAGCCATATCACTGCAGTGAAAGTGGGAAATATTTTACCAGGATCGTGATCTTCACTGTCATCAGAGGAGTTCATACAGGAGAAAAGCCTTATACAGGCAGTGGAGTGTGGAAAATCTTTTACATGTAGCAGTACTGTCCAATATCATCAGGATTTCACACTGAGAAATGCCTTATCAATGCATGAGTTGGAAAAAATATTACCGCTAAGACCGACTTTCATCATCATCTGATAGTTCATACAGGGAGAACAAGCCGTTATAAATGCAATGAATGTTGGAAAATCTATTAAACGAAGAAAAGGTCTCCAAAATCATCAGAGAGTTCACAGGGAGAAAGCCTTATAAATGCATTGAAAGTGGAAAATCTTTTACAAGTAGCACTGTCTCCAATATCAACAGAGAGTTCACACTGAGAAAAGCCTTAATCGTTGCAGGAATGTGGAAAACTTTTTACCTCTAAGACCATCCATACATCAACAACGGAGAGTTCATACCGGAGAAAAGCCTTTATCATTGCAGTGAATGTGGAAAATCTTTTACACTGAGAAATGCTCTCCAATGTCATCAGAGAGTTCCACACTGAGAAAAGCTTATCCAATGGCAGAGAATGTGGAAATCTTTTACCACTATGAGAATACTTCATCATCATGCATCAAGTAGTTCACAACAGGCTAAAAGCCTTATAAATGGCAGTGAAAGTGGAAAATCTTTTACACGGAAGCAATGCTCTCACAATGCATCAGAGAATTCACACGTAGGAAAATCTTATCAATGAGTGAATGTGGGAAATCTCTACCACGAGAGAATACGTTCATCATCATCGTCCTGAGAGTTCATACAGGAGAAAAGCCTTATAAATGCAGTGAATGTTGGGAAATCTTTTCTTGCTATAATGACCTTCATCGTCATCAGGTAAGATTTCATACAAAAAAAGCATGTAAATGCAATGAAAGCGGAAAATCTTTAAACGTGGCAGTGATCTCCAGATCATCAGAGAGTGCACTACTGGAGAAAAGCTTAACAATGCAGTGAAATGTGAAAAATCTTTACATGGAGCAAATCTCTCCAATAATCATAATTGATTTTCACCTGAAGAAAGCCATTATGAGTGCAATGAAATTTGAAGTGTATCTCTCAGCAAAAGTTTCACATTCATGCAGCACCTATGAGTTCCAAATGTGAGAATTTCTTTGATGTGTAGGAAATGTAGTTTTTTAGTTACTTAATAATAAAAGGAAAATTTGTGAACCTCATTTTTCCTGATTGTATCCCATATATTTAATCACATATATTATGTAAAGTTCCCATAAGTGTTTTTTATCTGTGTGTTTGTTTTGTTTATATGTTGGAACACTATTAATTAATGTTGCACTTTCTAACATACATGAGATGTACTGCCAGAAATATATGTCATTGCATATTCAGTTGCTGACGTTTCTCCCCGGAACTACCTATAAGGTCCCTACAGATGGGCAATCAAATACCGTCCTTATGTGCCCATGGGAACTAATTCTGTTGTCTAATTTGTTTTGACAGAAAATTAGTAATACCTTAGCCCTTAATTCTTACTGGTGCCCTGTCAGGATGTTTTCCCATAGACTGATTTACCGTTGGTGCCAGCAACAAATGTTTGCAGAGGTGACTGCCATTTCCAGGGACATGCTTTGCCTGAATGCTGGTGATGAATTTATTGAGTGCCTCATCATCAGTGGAAGAACTGCCAGTCTCAATGTCTCTTTGGTTTGTAAAATTAATGAAGTCTTTTTCATAAGACTTTCTTAAATCTTGGTGTTTTCTATTTACTGTGTGGTTAGCTTATAGGAAGATCTGGGTTCTCCAAGCATGATGAAGTGAAAAATTTTTTGTGGGGGGTCTCAAATATTTTTTGCCATGGAGGAACAGTATGGTGGTATAAATTAGCTCAGCAGTTTGGCAAATTTACAGTGTGCCCAGATTTTTCCCTTGGAAGCACTTGAACTTTCTAAATGGTTCATGTGATTTCTGGATGCTTTGAGACCACAGAAGATCCTCCAATGAGGGGTTGCTGTACGACCTCAATGATGCTGGGAGCATGATTTCTTTATAGTTTTTCAAGATCCAATACAAGTGAATGGAATCTGTTGTCCAGGTGTGTGCAAAGAGCCATGTACCCTAAGCTACACTTTCACTGGTAATGGTCTGTGATATGAGCACCATAGCATGAGGGAAACCCCTTTCACTGTAGAAACACTACCTAAATTTTTTAAAAAAATATTTTTAATTGATTTTTACAGAGAGAAATGAGAGAATAGAGAGGTAGAAACATCGATGAGATGAAACATTAATCAGCCACCCCTGCACATCCCCCCACGTGGGGATGTGCCTGAACCATGGTACATCCTTGACCGGAATCGAACCCTGGACCTTTCAGCGAGCAGCTGACGCTCTATCCACTGAGCCAAACCAGTTTTGTCCTGACCTAATTTTTGTTGTGCGCGACCCTGCGGCCCATTAATTGGAATGGTCCACATCTAAATATTCCTCCAGGAATTATTTTGTAGGAAAAGACTATAAGAGCTTGTGTACACAGAAGTGAGGTTCTCCAGCATGTTTATCTTCTTGGAGAGTCATTGTCATTGAATTATAATCAGGATTTTTGTGGCTCCTGTAGCTTTCTCAGATGTTCCCATCAGAAAGCCATTGAAGTGCTTGTCAGGATACAAAGAAGGAGACAAAGCTGTCTTTAGTCCAGGGAGTGGCTTTTTGTGGTTTTGGGTGAAAGTTCTTCATTGTTTGTTACATTTTCTCTCACTGAGATGAAGGACTCTCACTCAGAGGGCATAAGTATGATGGATTGAACATAATGTTGCCAACTGTTTCTTCCAGAATTGGTCAACATACATTTGTTTTATTCTTGAACCATTGTTAACAGCTATAATGAGTAAATTACATTCTTAAGTATAGTTTTCTTAAATCTTACATGTGCATGAAACGTGAAACCATCATACAGTCATAATGCTGACCATATCCTGTCTCTGTGTAATTGCTTCTTACCTCTTTTTAACCTGCTCCCTGTTCTTCACAGCTTTCCTAGTTTCCATGGATTAACATTCCATTTCATAAGAACTTTATTTTTCTAAGTATTTTCCTGCTTAATGTGACATAAATACTTGGAGAATTATTAAATTACACAATAAATCATGCATTTTTCTGATAGATGTCCTTATCATTGAGCTAAATCACCTCAGTTTGTCCATTTGTTCATAAATATTTGGTATTTCTAATAAATCTGGTCTACAAATATTTCTGTATATTGTTGATATCTTGTATATATATATAATATAATTTACCTTTGTGAAAAATGAAGTGCAATAATCTGAGTTTTTTTTTATCTAGATGAAATGTTAAATTTTACTGAGATAGCATATTGAGATCTAAATGGAAAATACCACCATGGCCGGTGTGGCTCAGTGCTTGGTCATCTCTCCAATGTAGCACAGATGTGAAATTTGATTGCCAGGCGGGGATATGCTAGTTGTGGGGCTAGACCACAGAAGTGGGTATCAGGAGGTTCGCTGGCCCAATAGGCACTGTTCCAACAATATTCACACTCTCACTCCATATCTCTTCTAAAAATTAATAAAACTATTTCTTATATTTAAAAAAAAGTAAAAATAATGATTTATTACAGAGATGAAGGGAAGGGAGAGCTAGAAACATCGATGAAGAGAAACACCAATCTGTGGCTCCCTGCCAACCCTCCCCCACACGACCGTGCATGGCTTCCATCAACCAAGCAATGTCCCTACCAGAATCGATCCCGGGACTGCTCCTCACAGGCCCGAAGTCTCCATCCCAGAGCCAAACCAGGCCAGGGCTCAACAACCATTCTTATAAAAATGAATAATAAACCTTACCTAGCCGGTTTGGATCAGTGGATTAGCATCGGTCTGCAACTGAAGGGTCGCAGATTTCGATTACTGCCAAGGTCACATGTCTGGGTTTGGGGCTGAATCCCCCATAGTGGTTATGCAGAGGTGCCATCAATAATTGACTCTCCTCTCCCTCTCTTAAATCAATAAGGAAATAAGTTTAAAACGAAAAACATCAGTGTGAATGAGCATGTCTCACTAAGAATGGAGCACCAACCAATAGCCTGGCTCTATGGAATCTAATAATTTTAAATTTTTTTTTTGTATTTTTTTGGTTTTTAAAATTAATTTTTATGATTTCTGTGCAAGAGAAAGGGAGAAGGAGGGAGAATAGAAACATAAATGATGGCAGAGAACATTGATTGGCTGCCTCCTGCAACACCCCACACTAGGAATCGAGCCTGTAACCCACGCATGTGCCCTTGACTTGAATCGAACCCTGTGGAACCTCTTCAGTCCGCAGGGTCCAAGCCCTATCCACTGAGTCCAAACCAGCCAGGTCCTCCTAAAGAATTGTTTTTAAAAAAATTATACACTAACTGATATACTTTTTTTGAGCATTTTTCCCGTAGTATGTAGGGATTCACTTCTTCACATTCTAGAGATTATTTTGTTTGTCAATCATTCTTTAATGAAACATTTTTTATTTTGTAAGTTCATCATGCTACCAATCACTGTTGTTGTACTTTTTCTAGAAATTTTATGGTGAGATCACTTTTCTCCAGATGTATATTTGCTTGTGTCCTGCATCTTTGTTAAAACTTCTGACCATATCTTGCCTAATGTTTTATGAGTTTTTGGCAATTTTCAGAACAAAAAGACAATGGTAATACCAAATATTCAATGTTAGAATTTCACTCATTTTGTTCTTTTGCTTTAGGAAATAAATTTTTAGTATTTGTTATAGAGTGTTTTAATAATTTTTTACTTTTAAAGATATATTTTTATACATTTTAAAATATTTTTTATTGATTTCAGAGAAGAAGGAGAGGGTGAGAGATAGAAACATGCCAATAATTAAGATAGAATCATTGATGGGCCTACCTCCTGCACCTGCTGTTTGGGATGTACCCCGCAACGCCAGCATGTGCCCTGATGAGAAACAATGGGGACATCTTGTGCATGCACGATGCTTAACCACTGCGCCATACCAGCGGATTTTTTTATCGTTTTTAAAATGTTTATGTAGAATTCAGTGAACACTTTTAATTTAACCCGCATTACAACATACTCCCCCACCTTCAGAAGAGCAAACTGGTTTTTTTTTTTTTTTTTTGTTATATGTTTTTTTTTTTCTTTTTTTTTTTTTTTTTTTGTTTTAAGGGCTTTCAGTTTTTACAGTGGGCCTATGTAGAATCCACGGTCCCACCGGTAGGTAAAACTTTTACGGTTTTTTTTTTAGAGTTTTCAACAGCTCTCGCATCATATACTCTCAAATTCTCCATCATATTCTTTAGCATTTTTTTTCATCACTCTTCGAGAAAGAGCATACCTTATACCATTTTAGCTAGACGTAAGAATCAAATTCCAGTAGGCTAACTTAAGACTGGCCTGGCAATTTTCCAGAGATGATTTGCAACAAGCGACCTTATGTTTTTTTTTTTGTTAAGGGCTTTTTTTTTGTTGTTAAAAGTTTATGGGGCCTATCTGTGAGAGACTGGGGGGGGGGGGGGGGGTATGGGGGGGGGGGGGGGGGGGGGGGGCCCAAATGGGGGGGGGGGAGCTGCACACCCTCCTATAGGGATCAGGTCAGGCAGGTCTTAGTGGGCCTGGTTAAGGTTCGAAATCCCCAGAGTCTTTGGGCTCCAAAGCTGGCAAGCCACCTTATCCACAGCGCCAGGAGAACGATGCTACACTCCATACTGCGCTCCCTGCAACTCTCAGCTAAACCTAAATTCTATAACGAATTGATTGTGACATGATGCTCCTGAGTGTATACACAGACTTTAGCTAGGAACTTGGTGTGCGAGTTACGTGAAGGATCACCCCCCCCAAAAAATATAATATTAAAAAAAAAAACAAAAACCTGAAATGTTTTTTTTTTTTTCTTTTTTTTTTTTTCCAAAACCTTTATGTACATACTTTACACATTTAGGCCAGTGGTTTACAAGGAAAATTTAGATTACTTTTTTGAGAAGCTTTTTCTCTTTTCTTTCTTCTTTTTTTTAAAAAATAATCTTTCATTACAAACATTTTTTTTTTCATTATTTGTTAACACACTTGAGCATTCCATATTCTATTAACAAGATTCTACAAGATAAGATAAAATGATTTGGGGAACAGAAAAAAGGAAAGCCCTTTCACATAAACATACGTGATCCCCCACAAAACATGGTAGAAATCATAATAATATTGTCTGCAACGCCAGTATATGCCCCCTATTGGCCAGTGGGGCAAAGGCCAGGTGTAGTTAATCACGAAACGTCCGTGAGATCAGGTTGCTTGTGTAATTTTACCATCCGCACGCGATAGTTTGGCATCACTCCTCCCCTCTAGATCTAGCTTGTTTTCCTCTAAAAATAATGTCAAAGAGTCTAGAAAAACTCGTGAAATAGAAATTGATTGTGCATTTTTGCATATACTAGCGTATAGTCTCAGGTTATTGGTCCATTTCCTAGAGAAATATTGTTTTTGTCAAGTCAGTTATTGTGGATGAATGTTGTTTTGTTTCTTTTAAACTTTGGAAGACTTCTTTTGCTGGGGCGGTTGATACTTTTTAATTCGTAGGAATTTAAAACCAAGTCTAAAAAGCACTAGATTCGTGCAAATACTTTACTGTTGTAATATACATATGTTTGTAACAACAAATCTGGATTTAGAAGAATGTCCAGATGAAAACATAAGTACGATATTTGGGGGCACTTAGTAAACAGGGATGTGTTGTGGAGGGGGGGAGCAAGGTTTTGTTGAAATCATCAGAATTTATCCCTCAGGATCTTGCCTTATATGTTCATCGTCCCCTCTATTTCCCCTTACATGACAGAATATTGAAGAAGAATTATTTGAGGATAAGTATTTTTTCACCCAAGTTTTTAGACATATAGTCCAAATGGACATTATAGTGCGACCAGCAGTAATTTTGATTTGTGTTTATCCGGCTCAATCGCATGATGGATGGTTAGTCGTTGATTTTATGATGGAAGGCTTGTGAAGAGATCATCGACAAACTATCTGGATTGTGTGATAGACTCTGCCATGTTTCCTTTTTTTTTTTTTCCCCAATTGACCGCACCTGGACTTATCTAAATGGGCCCTGCCCTACATATTACATCCAGAATGCCCGAAGAAACAGCGCCGTGGACAACTCAGTCCATCCGCCAAGGCTCATTATTTGACTGACTAATTTAGTTGTGTTGAAGTCTATTAAACTTATACCATTGATCGGTTTGGAAGTGTCATCTGTTATGCGCTAAAGGTTTATAGATACTAGGGTCTCACAACCTTGGTTGAGAAAATAAATAGAGTCACTGTTATAGTGTCCCTTTTCCCCGTGAGTGCATGATGAAATGAACAGGTTAAAAGACTGTTGAAAATATTTTTTAGAGCAAAACTAAACACCCAGAGCCTTGGAGACTCATACAATAGACATGTGCGGTGGGAGACTTAGTCCCCCAAAACCTCTATAAGTGAAAGCAGATTTTAAAGGTTCCCCCCAATTAGTATGGTAAATAAACCCCCCCCCCCCCAAAAAAATGAAGCAATGATTCCCTCGAGATGAGATGACTATTGCTTAGTATATGGTATGCTTCCCAATGGAAACCCCTGAATTCCTTACCCTATCAAATTGTAACCCCATCCCATGCCCCCTCCCAAACTTGAGGAAAAACTGATAGTTAGTCCCCCGAAAATATTAAACGAGTGTGAGCATACCCCCAACCAATTAAAACCGTGGAAAACAACCACACCCTTATGTATTTCATTGTACAACCTCATGTATTACCCCCCATCCCATTGTGCTTCTCCCCGTTAACTGTTCTGTGTTTACACAGAGGTCATTTATACAGAAGTATCCCCCAACCTGCTTGAAAAACAAGGTGTTGAGGGATTATGAAGGCTGGAGATATTGCACAGCTATACAATCATTGCGGCCTGGATCTTTTAATATACCATATCTCCATTGCGTCAAATTAAAAAAAAATAATCGACAATGGAAAGATCAACTACAAATTACTCATAGACCATATGGAATGTCAATTGAACATCTTGCTTGTCAAGCATTTCTCACCCCAACTCGCCCACAGTAATATACTGGTCTTGCTCAAAGTGGCGCATGGGGTCCTTTTTCAAAGAATAACCATATTATAAGGACAAAACAGGCAAAGTCTCTTCAAAATCTTAAGAAGTATAAACGATATCTAACATCATTTGTCAGAATCCACAGTTGGCCATAAAACAATGTAAATTAACTACAACAAAAAGCATTCCCGGAAAAAAAATCAAAACACAAGGAGACTAAAATGAACATACATTGGAGCAATGACTGGTTAACCAATAGATCATGGAATAAGTAAAAAAATCATCAACAAATGGACAAATGAAGAACACAACAATCCCAATTCTATGGGACACGACGCAAAAGCACTCTTGAAGAGGGTCATTCATGACTTTGACAAAGCCTACTGAGCAATTAAAAACAAACGATTTTAAAACAAATTACCACAAGTTAACAAGCTCAAAAGACTTTAAAATTGAGCAAACAAGAAAAAGCCCAGTAAACAGAAGGTAAGGAATAATAAAGATCAGAGATATAAATGACTGTGAATAGATAAAGTTAAGCAAAAACAAACAAAACAAAAAAAATAACAAACGACAATACAAAAGATCAAGAACCGAATTCTGGTTTTTGAAATGCCAAATAAATTGATGAACGCTCACGTCAGGGCTCGTAACCTCAGTCAAGAAGGGCAAAGAGAGTAGAGACCCAAGTTAAACATAAAAGTCAACAATATAAGAGGCTAAATCTACAACAGCGAACTCCACCGAAAATTCAGTAGATTTGTTAAAAAATACTATGAAATAAACTCTACTTGTGAACAACAAAACTAGGACATCAAAGGAAATGGACTTATGACCTAGAAAAATATAACTTTCCGCAAACCAATCAGGAAAATTCTAAACATCTCAATAGGCTGAAGAACTAGTGGTAAAACTTGAAGCAGTCCTCCAAAGAACTTCCAGCAAAACAAAACATCCATCAGAACGCCGGTTCAAGGGATTTTGATTATACCAAACATTCAAGAAGAACTGAAAACCTATCCTTCCTCAGACTATTCCTAAAAAGTTCAAGAGGAAGGAAACACTTTCCACGCTCATTCGGATAGAGTCCATAACACCCCCAATACCAGAACAGATCACAAGAACACAATGACAAAGGCGCTTACAGGCCAAATCCCCATGACTATCGCTGACTAAGATCCTTCCCAAGTTAAAGCATCTTGGAACCAACATCTACATCAGAGAATTCTATACCGGGAATGTATTCCAGGCATGCTAAGGATGGTAAACAATATCATCCAACATAAATCAATATACAACGTTGATACAAACACATAACACAAATTGAGAGGATAAACATCAGAGGTCTTATCACTTGATGCAGAAAAAGCATTTGAACAGAATGTTATTAATTTTGCAATTGATGTAAGTTGTAAGAATTCGACCCATTGTTTTTGGGACTTAATGTAACACATGGCATTTTTTGGGATTGGGCTCAATGAGAACACAATTTGTAACTGTCTCTAAGACGATTTTTTTTACAATGTACTGAGTGTAGAGATAGTACAGTAGTATTACTATCGTGATGTAACTTACAATAACAGCTATTAGATATTTAGTAAAGAAATAATATATTTTAATAATAAATACATCCAATTTAGAAATTACGCATACAGTACTCGTATTATTTATATTTTCTTAGTGGCGGCAAAAAGTCTAGCGCTGCCCTTGAAAGTGACACTTACACTTATGTAATCAAAGAACACCCCCCCCCTCCCCCGCTTTACCAATGTTTAAAATCTGGTCACCTTATCTTAAATATGTCCTTAAAGGATGAATTAATCTTTCACATTATAATTTACAGTAGCATCTTCACATTAAACAAAAACAAACACCAGGTACTTTGCCGGATTCAAGTCTGCCACTGTCATTTAAAAGTGTATTTATCTTTAATTGATGTTCAAGTAAAATTAAACAACAGAATTAGATTTAAAGTTTATATTATACATAACTCTTTATTTCAATATATATGCCCTCACATCAACCTGAATAATATAGATTCTATATTATGACGAGCTGCATTGGTTCTCACAGATAATGTGTTTTCATAAAAAGGACTCCAGTCCCCCTTTGAAAGTATGGAAGCAACCATACTTAGGTATAAACTGCTGTTTAGAATTTTAACCCTGCTATTCTGGCTTCTGCATGCACTTGCCTTGCTTGTGGACAATATGTGGTTACCTCAGCTTCCAGACTGATACCTGGAAACTCACATAGTAAGTTTACCTGTGCTGTGACCAGAACCAGAGGAGATGTGAGTTCCCCCTGACTCAGTGGCACAGGAGTAGAAACTGTTAGTAACTTTAGAGATTACCTGACTCCGCTTGGGTCTGCTTCTGTAGAACCTGCTTTTGCAAATTAGGGCCACATTCCAATAATTTCCAGCAGGGGGGCTGGAACTGCGCCCACCCTCCCCCCCCCCGCATGAGTTCCCATCTTTTACGAATTTAGAATTTAGAACAAAGAAATTTTTATGTGGTTGGACCTTTTAAAAGGACTGCCTACACCTGGGACACTCGGTCGGAGGGTGGCCACCTGCGTGTGGTGCCCTCACAGCCGTCCTGGCCGTCTGTACATCCTTGCCTGCATTTTTTAACAATCAGCAGCTCCGTTTGGGTTTATTTTGCTCCAGCGGTCTAGACCCACAATACCTTAACAGGAAAACTGAATAATCTTTATAGCTTTTTCAGAAGTCTTTTTTCCTGGGAAAGGTTCATTTCCAGAGCCCTACCAGGAGATGTAGCTGTTTTCTTTGAGGCAGTGATGTGGGCGAGAAAACTACATCCCCATCTTGGGACTTGCGAACCCATAACCAGAAGGACTTGTGTGGAATACAGCCCAGGATTAGCTCAATGCAAAGGTCCCGAAAAAGGTCTTTCCTTTTGCTATGTGGGAGGTGCGGGCGCGAGGTCGCGTGCGGAGCTCAATCGGGTCGGTATTGGTACTTCACTGAAAGTATTATCCCACTCAGCTCCGGGGCGCAAGGCATCATTGCGCCGGCAGCAAGCAGAGGCAGATACCTTGCCAGGAGACGGCCGAGTCTGCCCGCTCAGGAGTCGCTTTCGCACGATGGGAGTGCTCGTATTCGATTGACCAGCACGCAGTCCCACATTCTATCACTGGGCGTGACAGGCACACATGAGGATTTTGAATCCCCTCCCAGCCATGCTTTTACCAGCCGCTCCGGTCGCTCTTGGCCTAGCTCCATGGCACAGGGTACGCAATAGGAATGGCCTTTGCTCAGGGTCAGGACGTCGAGAGTGAGTTTCGCGTTCGCACAGCAGGGCCCTCCGAGCTCTTCATCACCAGCACGCTGGGGTTCAGGGAGAGTATGGTAGAACTACCATCTAGGTCGCAACCCATCCTTAGGTCACGCATCCGTGAAAGGACATCTAACCTGCTATTCTGGTCTCTAGCACACCCATGCTAGTTGTTGGACCTAGAGTGGTTGGTTACCTCTCGCCTACAGAATGAGGGGACTGGAGGACTAACCGCAGGTAAATATTCTGTGCTTATTGGGACAGGACTCCAGGAGATTTGAATCATGGACTCAGTGGCCTACCGGAGTAGAAAATGTTGATACACCTTTAGATATTATTGGTCCAGGGTTGGTTACTGTACTGTTCAAACTAGTGCTATACAGAATAGGGGAAATTCACATACAGTTAGCCGAGGATATTGATGGGAGCGGCCTGAGCCATTATTTTCGGGTCATTAAGCGGGGGGGGGGGACACAATTTAGACATTAGAACAAAGACGAGAAACATTCTATGAAGCGTTATGGCTTAAACAAGATATGCATAGACAAGGGACGGGTGGGCGTGAGGGCAGGACGCAACGTGAGAGAGGGTGCGGGCCGTCCTGGGTCTTGTTCAGATAATAAATCCTGCTTGTTTTTATTATTATTCAATCAATCATTTTCTAGCTACCTTGGTGGTCTTATTTTTTTGATCACAGGTTTCGGCTCACAACAACACGGGTTCTGTACATCCTGCGCAGTCATGGTATAGGTCATAGGATACGAGGGGCAGGAGAAGGGATTGATGCTCGCCGAACGCTGTGTCTTTTCTGTTAGCGAGTTGATGATTCCAATCAGGATGTGCAGAGCTAGTAGTGGCCAAGGGGTGACTTTATTATCTGAAATTACTCCTGACGCGATTATGGCTTGGGTAGAGCTGACTATAGAATTCAAAGGGTCGTATGTAAAGGGCAGGGGGGGCATTTCAGTCGGAAATTCTGCGCCTGCCTTGCTCTACCGGTGTTAGAGAGGTCCCTCATAAGGAATACAGGTTGTCGCCGATATTTTTGAATCCTTTTCTAACTCTCGTTCGGTATGTCTAGTCCACAGTGTACTCATGGGCGCGTCGATAGTCCCGTCTGTGGTCCTGTGTGATGCCGCAGGAACGGAGCAGATCTGAGTGATATCGGAACACTTGACGGGGGTTTCTGAAAAGTTGTGATGTAGGTTTTGATTTAAATACTAAGTGGTATGTCATCTGGAGGGAAGACAAGTGTCGAGTGGTATGGGAAACTGGACAACCGATTGTACAAAAATTATTAAAAAAAAAATCTAGATCTAATAGAATTGGATTATGGAGTGAAGAGCGAGGACGCAAATATTTGGCAGAGCAGAAAGAGAGTAAAGAAATTAGAATACTACTCAATTAAATTTAACATATTTTTTTACAAAATAAACTTATTAATAAAGTTTTTGATGTTCAAGATCTAATTACAATTGATTTTCCATTTGTCTCTAATCTTACCATAACCAGTTCACCCTCTGCCCTAATCTTCTCGCTGTCCTCTTCTTTAAATGGTGTTTCTGCATTTTTGTCCAGTTCTACTTTCTTCTCACCCAGGTACCCATAGAGCATCACTTATCCCTGAAAACTATCACAATCCACATACCTTTCCTATCGCCCTGATTCTATTATAATTTACCCAGTTATATTCGTTCATCAGATTTCGCTCTCTCGCTAGATATCAACAGCCTGACTTTAGAGTTTACTTGTTTGAATAGTTTGTGATATCGTAGTGTATCATTTTTTTATCTTAATACTTTTCTTCTTTATTTCTCTTTTTTAAAGAATACTTTGTCACGCCCATATTCATATAAAATATGGGTTTTGGTGGTTGATAGTAATTTTAGTTCTGTTTCTTATTGTTGAAAGGCCTTTATCTGCTTAAATTCTGAATGATAATGATTGCTGGTGTCGTATTAGATCATTGGTCTGTGTTGTTCTTGTCGTTCATCACACTAGAATACTATGACTTGCACAATTCATATGCGCTCGACATCTTGTTTTCCGTTTGAGCAATTATCCGGCTGTATAATTTATATAGTGTGCTCCTTGTAGGTCATTAACTGATTTTTTCTTGGTGCTGTTGTAAGATTTTCATCATATGTCTTTGGCCTTTGCTTATCTTTTAAGTTAACTTACACGAATTATTGTTTACGTTGTTCGGTCCTCTTTGCGATTCCTATTTGTTCTGGTGGTTCTGTGGTATTGCTTCTGCGATCTATTTGTATTTCTCCTATTTACAAAAAGGAATGCTGCCGGGAATAGATTTATTCACTGTCATTTCATATTATTCAAATATGGATTTACATTGTCTATGCTTACTTCTTTGGGGGTGGTAATATCATCCCATATATTATTCTGATGATTGGATAATGCTTGATTGAGTATGTCCACAGAGGCCTTTCTTTAACACATATCTTAACTCTTTATGTTTTCTACTCTCTCTTCTTTGCTTATCTACTGGAGGCATGTTTGCTCCATTGCTTTTGTATTCCAATATCATTATGACTTGACAATCTTAAGAGTTTATCGTCTGCCTGTTTGGGTTTTCTTAGATAGAACTATCTTTTCTAACTATCAAGCTCAGACTGTTCATGTTGTTAAATTATTAGTTGAGTGCTTATAAATATTATCTTGAGGGTGTCATTATAATTCATCGGAATTTTTCAGGAACTATTCTTGAAACAAATCCTTATAACCCTTGGTATTTGAACCTCTTATGTCCCGTCATCATTGTTCACCTCCATTTCTTTAGTTTATGATGTGTTGATAATTGTTTCTCTCCCTTTCGCTCGCTTCCGCCTGATGTTGGTTGATATATTTTGAATCTAGGGTTCGTTTGTGATACCTATGTCCCCTATTTGGTTCACAATTGGGTCCAGTCCTTCTTTCAGTTACCTGCGGTGGGCCAGTATGGTTGACACTCTTGTGTGGAATGTGTTGATACAGGCATGTGTGTGTAGGTATATGGTCATGAATCGATCGTTTGGTTGGTTCACATGGGAGGAAAATGACCTCCAGGCCATAGCCGCTTTTAAATGTTGGTCTGATTGAGGATCACCGCATGTCTGTAGTTAATATAAGGACATGATATTGCTGTGTCTCCGGAGGTGAACGTTTTATGGGGGCACGCGCATTGTTCAGTAAGGTTTGGAGGATCACTGAGTCACGCCTCTTGACATGTTGCCTTTAGACTCACGAGAGTAGTAGTATTTAGTTGCATGTTTTCCACACATGATCATAAGAACACATACTTTATGGATCTTCCATAATAGGTGTTTGCAAGTCTAGTACTGTCTGAGAGCGCTGTCAGCAAAGAATACTAGATTCTTTATCTTGACTTTTGGGGAATTTGGAAGAGTGCACCTATGGTTTTGGAGCAGCTTGATGCTAGGAGCTGCCGACTTTTTTTGGATTTTGCTCTCTACTCATACAGGGCAGCCACTAGCTTTTAATTATCAAAAAGCCTCTGTGTTGGAGCTGGGTGGGTGTGTAGATGTGGCGGGGGGGGTCTCAGAGGCGCAGGGGCGGGTTCTAAGGATGTCATCGGTAGGGGTGGCCAAAACTAGGAGCACTGTGTGTTTAGCGTCGTGCTCCTTTTCCGATCTCCATAGTCCTGCTTCCAGCGTTTTAGGCGCAAACCTAAAGATGCTGGCGGCAACTCACTCTGCAAGAAACGTTACTCTCTCATATTTGAAATCGATGGGCCCGACAGCCAGTTCTACCGTAGGCATTGGGTTCAACCACCTGTCCAGACCATGGGGACTTCAGAGCAAAACGGGAACCTGTCCTCCCTTCGGTTGAAAAAAAAAGCCGGCCTTGCCAGTTCCCCGCCCACCACCAGCCCAATTCGCACTATGCCTCCACACCTCAGCTTGTCAGCGTTTGTGCTCCTTTCTCTTCCCCTCTCAAAGCTGTAAAACTTCCAGTCAGCCAGCTTTCCTTGTGGTTCTGGGTGGTAGATGTTTTTGTCTTTTAGTAAGTTTTGAAATTGTTGTGCGAGGCTGCAGCTTAGTTGTATACCTTTGCCGCCATCATTGTTTCACCCCCGAGAAACAATCCATTTGATTAGAGAGAAACATCCATTAGGCGAGCTCTGGAAGCCGTAGTGGTATGAGGTCTGCAAGCCAGGCATGGTGTCCTTGATGAGAATCCAACTCGGATCGTTCAGTCCACAATCCAAAACTCTGCCCACGTGAGACAAACCAGCCACGGCAGGTATGAGAACTATAGGATGAAAGCATAAACCTTGGCTTTGTCCAATGGAGGCATGATCTGGATACCTGCAGTGGTATGTGCTTGCAGGAAGGCTGGGGCCCTGCAGGCCATGGCCCGCGCTAGATGGTGTTTCTCTGCTGTCCCTTTTTCCCCCAACCCATTGTTGTGCTACGGCAATAACGTTGACTAATGGTACTGTGGTAAGAGGAGCAGCCAGCACAGGCATTAGGACCTGGGTCCACACTAAACTGAGGAGTCCCTGGAGTAGGTTGAGGGTGAGAAGATGTGTAAGGAGTAGGATTGCTAGTTCTCAAATTGTCAACTGGTTTTCAATTTATCACCAATTCAGACCAGTTGGCTGACCTTTTGAGGACATTGAGCCCTGTAAATTTTCCCAGGGAGGAATGGAGCCCCCTTGAATGAGATCAGAGACCAGCTTTACCTGAATGTGATGCTGGAGAACTTTTGAACTTGTACCTCCCTGGAAACACCTCACTCCTCTGGCTGGTTCCGGGATTGGCTTTGCAATTTCTTATGCCCCCACACTCCAGGATGCTCTGTCTCTCACCTGTGGACTGGTCACATTGCTTGATTTGTCCTTTTCTAGTTTTTGCTATTTGGGCAGTGTTGGTTTGATAGCACTGCTCTCATTCAAATCCTTTAAATCACAACACGCTCTCTACCGAATGGTGGGAGGGTTTGTGTTTTGAATTAGGTGTGGCAGGGAGTCTAATGATTCAATTGAGTAGTGAGTAAAAACATGTTATTTATCCTGTTTAGTCACTTTGTAACGTATTTTTTTTTTAAGTAAGTGTCTACATCCTAGTCCTATATTTTTTTAAATATTTTTTTAATTGATTCAGGGAAGAAAGAGAGAGATCATGAGAGAGAATATCGATTGGGTATCTCTGCAAAGCCTCCTTCTGGGGATCCAGCCCACAAACGGGCATGTACCACTAACCATGAACTAACCGTGACGCTACTGGTTCACAGAAGGATGCGTCAACCCCTGACGCCAAACCAGCCAGGGCTTCTTCCAAATTTTAACCATATTTATTTGCTATTGTGGTTTTAATACTTTTTCTAGTTTTTATAGTATAATACATCTCTTTTGCATATGTTGAATTGTGCTTTCCAAATATTGAATTCGTTGTTTTATTACAAACAAGTGGTCCCACTGCTCGGATTCCAGCACATTGAAAGTAAATTAATTAGAAGAAACATCTTAATATCACTACTGGCCCCTTCTCTATAATTTTTTTTTTTGAAGTGTCATAGACGAAAGATATAGTAAAAAGGTATATGAAAAAAGTAAGTAAATTGATTAATAAATATAAAATTACAGCATGATATAACAACAAAGACTTACAAAAACATGATATAGATAAAATATTGATGAAAGCAATGACTGATAATTGATTAAAACTTATTCCTAATATCTCCCTGTTTACCAATTTAAGAGTAAAACCTTTTCAGAGTTGCTTGACTATTTCCTTTGTGATAAAAATATTTACAACTTAATGTCACAGCTCTTGGAATCGAGAGGAAGCAAAATAAACTGACCATGTCTGAAAAGGGATTTAGGTAGGATATTCCTACTCTGTCTGGAGTTTTTTCCATTGTGATTTATTAACAGGTACATTTTGTCATTGACACTGCTTTACTTCAGGCTTCAGAATGTCAACAAAAATGACCAGATTCATGATCCACAATGCCAGATTGAATCACACGTACGCGATTGGCAAACAGCTAGCACTTTTATATGTAATTTGCATTGGTGAACGTCAACTTTTTTTTAAATTGATTACAGAGAGAAAGGGAGGGGAAGAGAGAGAGAGCAATACCACCCTTTTCACTACCCTCTACCCTGAGGCCCGACAGTGACCATTCCTCGCTTGTTTTCCTGGTCTGTTCTTGGTTCATCAGTCCCTATGTTGTTCATTATTTCCCCTTAGATGAGTGAGATCATTTGCTATTAGAAAAACACTTTTAAGAACCGAAAATGAGACAAGCAAAAAAGGGTTTTTGGTGCAGGAAAATAAAACATTCCTGTAGTGAGTTTTTTTTCGGGGGTAAAAACAGTTTCTTTTGAGGACCCAATTTAAACGTCCAACAGTTCCTTATGTGTACATGCCCAGCAATGACATTTCAGTTCTGGATGGTGGAAAAACTGATGGAAAACCT
Source organism: Ia io (assembly GCA_025583905.1). Lineage (NCBI taxonomy): Eukaryota > Metazoa > Chordata > Mammalia > Chiroptera > Vespertilionidae > Ia > Ia io. The sequence goes on along the minus strand of JAJQQW010000007.1, from coordinate 49,915,370 downwards.
TCTTTCTTTTATATATACAGAAAATTCCATGCTTTTGAAAACCTGCATTTAGGAAGTCTATTGTGGCCTTTTTTTCCATAGGCTCGTTTCTACCAGTTTTTACCCAAAAAGTGTTTTTTAATGAATTGAGGGCAGAACAGTGTTGGGGCAAACGGTTGCTCGAAAGGGCCCACATGCGGTCTTTGGCCCTTTGAGTTTTTGGGAAAAAGGGCCCAGTTTAAGGAGTCCCCTAATTAAGTTAAAAACAATGTACCATCTATATATAGTTTAGGGTTTAAAAATTTTGGTTTCCCCAAAAAAATTTTAAATCGTTGTACTTTTTAAATTTTTGGGGCTCTGTTAACTAAAATTTTTGCGGGCCCGCTGATATAGAATGTTTTCAGCAACACTTTTGTCTTTTTTTGGGGCCCTTTTTTTATTGTGTTACATAAAAATGACTTTTCTCTGAAATAACAATATTTGCTTTTTTGGTTGATTTTACCCTTTTGCAAAAAACTTCAATATTTTCCTATGATTTCCAAGTAGGGTTTCCCCCAAACCCCCAAGTTGATTTCCTTTTAAATTTTTTTTGGGTTTTTGTTTTGTACTGGGAAAAAGCATTTTGTTTTTTTTAGCTCTGACTTTTGTTTTTCCCTCTTTTTTTTCCCAGGGGTTTGGGTCCCCAATCCCGAAATCTGCCCAAAAACAAGTCTCCAATCATTTTCCCCTGGGTCATCTTGAAAAATTTTCAAAGTTTTAACAGGGGCTTTTAAATTTTTTTTTCATGAAATCTAAATAAATGTTTATCAGTGCTTTTGTTGTTTTCCTATGAGTACCTGTTTTTCAATAACCCTCTTTGAAGAAACTGCCCTTTTTTTTTCCCCCTTTTTTTTTTTTTAAAAATATTTTTTTAATGTTTTTTTTACAGAGGGGAAAGGGGAAGAGGGATAGAGAGTTGGGAAAAAAATGGATGAGAGAAAAACATCGATCAGCGGGCCCTCCTGCACATCCCCACGGGGGATGTGCCCGCAACCAAGGTAAGGCCCTTAAACCGGGAATCAAAGGGGGGGGACCCTAAGCCCACAGCCCCAAGCCAACCCAACTGAGCCAAACTGGCCCCGGGCGAAACTGCCCCTTTTTTTAAAGATTTCTTGTGGTTTTGTAAAAGTTTTCCTGAACCATGGGCCGGGGTTTATTTCCTGTTTTTTTTTGCCTTTTGTTTTTGGTTATATTTCAATACCAAATGTTTGGTTGCTTGGCTTTGTAATAGATTAAAAACCCGCAACTGTGATGCCACCAGCTTTTTTTCTTGCTTAAATTAAGTTTGCTATTTGGATCATTTTGAGGTTTCTTAGTTTGGGGGTTATCATCCGATTGAATTTGTTTTGGGGAGATTGCTTTGGGCAAAAAAGGATTTTAAGGATTTTAAAAATTTTTCAAAGGCAAGAACCCGGAAAATCTTTTAACTTTTTTGTGGGTTTTCCCCTTCTTTCAACCCCTTTTGTTTTTAGCGTTAGGTGTAAAAGATGTTACATCTTTTTGGTTAAATTTATTCCTGAGTATTTTATTCCCCTTTTTTGCTATTTTAAAATTGACTGTTTCCTCATTTATTTTTTAAGAGTTTTTTTGTTGATTTTTTTTGAAGGAGAGAATGGAGAAAAGAGAGAGTGAAACAAAAAACTTAGGAAAAAAGGGAATTCCCGGCCCCCCCCCCCTACCTGGGTTTTTGCCCCCAACCCGGGTGGGCTCTGAACAAAAATAACCCGGGGGCCCGTCAGTTCAGGGGGAAAAAGGAAACAATCATCGAAGGGAACACCACTGAGGTCCCTTTTTTTCCTTTCTTTAATTTAAAAAACCACTGTTAGTATTTTGAAAAGGAAAATGATATTTGTTTTGGGTTTATATTTTATCCTGGAACTTTTTTTAAAAAAAACTTTTTTTTTTTACTACTGGTGGCCGGGTGCACATTTTCTTGCACCCCCCAAAGTTTCCCCCGGGGGCACCACCCTGCTGCCCCGCCTCTGCCCCCGCCTCCTTTGGGCTCGGCCCAAATGGACACCCACAACCCTTTGGTGCGCACTTTCATCGGGCAGCGGGTGTGCAGAGCCCAAACTGGTCCAGCTTAGGTTGGGTGCACCCTTTTTCCCCCCCCCCAAAAATCCCCCTCCTTTTTTTGCAGAATCTGGCGCCCCCAAATCACTGGTGCACAGGTGTTGACGAGCCCCGCAGGGGCGCTGGAAAGTGTTGCACCTGGAGGGTTTGGGAAACCCAAAACCCGCCACCACAGTCCGGGGTTTTCGGCCACCCAGCTGCCTCTCTTTTGGAGCCGAAGGAGGGTGACGCCCAGGCGGGGGGGATGGGGCGGGAATACGGGGCAGGGGGGCCCGGAGTGGGGGGCCGTGTGAAGGGGCTTTTTTTTTTCCCCGCTCCGACTCAAAGTTATTTGGGATCCTGGTTCAGCTGCACAAGGGGAAGGGGGTCCACATTTTTACCGGATTTTCCCGGAGCTCTTCCAGAAGTGGCCCCTTTTGGAAAACAGTCTAGAGCTTTCCCCCGTTAATTTATTTGGGCCTTAAACTTAATTTAGGGGTTGTTCCTTCTTAATTCCTTCCCAAACCCCTTTAGGGGGAGTAGGGTGGACGGGTGAGGGGGCCCCCCCCCACTCACCGCCCCCCCCACCTGTCTTTGGGTGTTGGGCCTGCGTCCCCCTTACCAGCCCCACAGGGGTGGAGGGTGGGGGGTGGGGGATGAGGAAGAGCAGCTGCTGCATTTACTTTTGGTTTTCCCCGGTGGTAGGGTTGTCATAGCGTTGGGGGAAATTTACCCCCTTTTGGGGGAATTTTCATATTATAAATTTTAAAAAAAAGGTAGGAAATTTGTTTATTTTCTTTTTTAAAATAAGTGGAAAACGACATTGTTCTCTTCCCCCATATTTTTAAATTTTTGGCTGCCCCCTGCGGTACCCCCCGATGGAAAATCAAACCAAAACCGAGGCCCCTCGGATCCACACTCCTCCCAAAAAAAGCCACCCTTTCTGGCTCTGAATTTTTTAAATTTAAATTTTTTAAGTTTATTAAATGAGGGTTTTATAGCGCTAAACTAGGTTTTACTCCTGAAGTTCTTTTTGTTAAAATTTTTTTAAAGTTTCTTTTGTTCTGTACCCCCCCGTTCTGCAAAATCTTCTTTTTCCCTTCCCTGAAACTGCGAGAATGAAAAAGTTTTTCACGAAAAACCCGCCCAAAAGGAATTCAAAAAATGGACCCTCCAAATTAGGCAAACTGCCCAATAAACCCCCGCGTAACCAGACCCCCGATCCCGCCCCCGGGCCCCAAACGATGGGGGCCCGAACGCCCCCCCACCCACTGTTTGGACCCCCTAAAAAAAGTCTTTGTT
>JAJQQW010000007.1:49893586-49896086 GCA_025583905.1 Ia io | reverse complement strand
TTATAAAAAAAATGTAGTAAAAAAATTAAAAATAAAATCAATTGGTGAAGAAATTTAAGGCCAAATATAAAAAAAAAAAAATTTAAAAAAAAGATAAGATAAAAACATAAACTGAATAATATAAAATATCTTAAAAAAATTGAGAATTCTTTTTTTTTTAATAAAAAAATAATTAAAAAAATAAATTTTTAAAATAATTGAAATTAGAATTGTTTTTAAAAAAATAATTAAAAAGTAAAAAAAAAAACAAAATCAAATTATAATAAAAAAAAAAGAGTAAATAAAATAAATAAAATTTAATATTTTTTGATTTTTGATTGTAATTAAAAAAGTATAAATAATTTATAAAATTAATTAAAAAAGAAATTAGAATTAATGAATTATAATATAAAATTAAAATTTTTTTGTCGGGGGGATTAAATTACAAATAATATGTAAATTTTATTTAATAAAGTATTATTAAAAGAAATTTTATATATAATTGTTTATAATTTTATTTTTGAATTTTGTTGTCTGAAAAGGTTTACTAAGTCTATGTAATCTACAAAAGCAAACATATAAATATTGATAAAATATAAATAAAAGAATACAAGATATTGTTAAAGCCAATAAATAGGTTACAAAAAAATTATAAAAAGAAAACAATAAAAACCATATGGAAGAAAAATTAATTGAAAGAAATAAAAAAAAAAAAAATTATAAAAAGAAGAATAAAAATATTAAAATAATAAATAAAAAGAATAGATAATTAAAAATAAAAACTATTGTTTCTTTGAGCGTAATAAAAACAAAAATATAAAAAATATAAATTTGCAAAAATAAAAAAAAAGATAAAAATATTGAAGTAGGAGGGGATATGGAATGAAAGATAAAATATATAATTGATAAAAATTGTTAAAAAGTCAAATAAAAAAAGAAAAAAAACAATGGTGAATATAAATTGATAAAAATCTAAGATAGAAAGTTTTGGGGTGCCTTAACAATTATGTGCAGCGCATTCTCTAAATAAAAATAAAGAAAAATAAAGGCCTAACTAAAAAGAAAAATTAAAATTAAAACAAAAAAAATTATGGTGTAAAGGTTGAAAACAAAAATAAAAAAAAAATGTTCGCATATTTTTAGGTGGTTAAGAAGAAAATACAAAGTTAAGTTATAAAATTGAAAATAAGAATACATCAATTATAATAAAAACTTTTGGAGGCAACAGGAAAAAAGGAATTGCGGCTTATTTGAATGCATTGTATGAAAAAGATCGGGGTGTAATCCACATTTTCTGGGGGTGGGCTTTTGAAAAATAAACATAATAGATTCTGGCGGAGATACATGTTTTCTTGAAATGGTTATCTATTTATGTCTTCTTTGATTAATGTCTTTTTCTAAACCAAAATTGAATTAAAACTCTGAAATATTTTATTTAAAAAAAAATAAAAATGATTCTGTTTTGGATCGTTTGGGGTTTTTAAAAAAAAAGAAATATTATCTCAATAAAATAGCCTTTTTTAGTTTCTGAAAATTTGTTGGTATAGAAAAATAAAAAAAAAGAAATTTAGGCAAGTTTATTCTTTGATAACAAAAAATAAAAAGAATTTAAAAATAAAAAAATCAAAAAATCAATAAAAAAAAAAAAATTAATACAAACAATAAATAAAAAAAAACAAACATAAAAAAAATGAAGAAAATCAACATAAAATCAATAGACAAAAAATCAAAAAAATAATAATAAAATGGTCAAAAAAACCACTAATATTAAAAAAAAAATATAAAAAATAAAAAAATATAAATAGATAAATCAAAAAAAACCAAAGCTACAACCATAAAACAATGAAAAATGTTGGCAATAACAAAAAAAAATATATTAGATAAAAAACACAAATGGACTAAACACAATATTTGTAAAAAATCCAAGTCAACAAAAAAAAAATAAAATCATACAAAAAAGAATAAATAAAAAAAGTAAAAATGAAAAAAAACCACTAATAAGGAATATAAGAAAGAAAATTAAAAAAATTTTATTTCAAATAATTAAAATATTTATTTTAAGTTAAATATTAGATCCTAAGCCTCAACTCCCTCAAAATATACCAAAAGAAATAACAAAGATATAAGACAAACTATCACAATAAACCAAAAAAACTAGAAATCAAAATAAATTAAAATATTAATGCGAAAATATTGCATAATATATAAAATATTTAAATAAAACAAGATAACAAAAAACAAACAAAAAAATAAAGAAAGTAAAAATTAAGACTATAAAAACCAAGAAATAAAACAAAAAAAAAAAAAAAAACCAAACAAAACAAATTGGTGTCAAAAACAAAAAAAAAAAAAAAAATCTAAAATTATCCAAAAATCCTAACATACACATCAAACAAATAACAAAAAAATACAACCTACCAAATAAAACCCTTACCTACATAAATTAAACACACAACACAAAAAAAAACCAAAAAACAATAAAACACGACTAACAAAACTCAAACTATAAAAAACCAAAAAA
>JAJQQW010000007.1:49881726-49893486 GCA_025583905.1 Ia io | reverse complement strand
TATTTGAAAAGGCATTTGATGTATTCTAATTTTTTTCCCTAGATTTTCAGTAGAAATGTGAAAAACATCATCTACACAGCCCCTACGCATCTATTAATCATTCCTCTAGTTAAACTGTGTAGAATTTAAATTTATATTTATTAAATATAAAACTCTCCAGTGTAGAATAGGAGTAGGTGTTACTGTCCTGGACAAATGTTATTAGGTTGCACAAAATCGAAATCAGTCTGACACACCCTATTAGGATGGCTATAATAAAAAAATAAACACACAAATAAAAGAATGGAAAATAAGTGTTGCAATGCATTTAGAGAAATTGGAACTCGTCTGCATTGCTTGTTGAAATGCATGCAAAAAGTTTCGGGTGGTTCCTCAAAAAAGCTAACAGAATTACTGTAAAGGAATCCAGCAACATCTACACAGGTGGTAGTAGCCAAAAAAATTGAACACAGGGACTCAAACACATACCTTGGCACAATAGTGGGTTCATTGTAAACTAATTTCACAATAGGCAAAATGTAGAAAACCACTTAAGTGGCCCATCAGTGGATAAGCAGTTGTGGTATATTCATACAATAGAATTAATTGTTCAGCCATAGAAAGGAATAGCAACATGTTACAACACATATAAACCTGAAAACATTATGCTAAGTGAAATAAGCCAGGCACAAAGGGACAATACTGTATGATTTCATGTATATAAATAGTATAATGGGGCAAATTTTATAGAGATAGAAAGTAGTTAGAAGTATTACTAGAGATTGACGAGGGTAAGGGAGGATGGGAAGTTACTGCTTCACAGTTTCAAAGTTTCTGTTTTGGTGTGATAAAACCATTTTGGAAATACGTAAGGAAAAAGTTTGCACAACATTGTGAAGCAATTAATGCTGTGAATTGTACATGTAAAATAGTAGATTTTTAATATCTCATATATAATAAAAGGGCTAAAATGACAAAATGGACCGATCAGCGAACGACTTGGTCCGCTATGAGTTCCAGACTACCGCGGGACCAGATGCTCATTGATAAGGAGCTGCCCTGGTGGTCAGTGTGCTCCCACAGGGGGAGTGCTGCTCACCAGAAGCGATGGGCTACGGCTTTGGCGAGCACAGCAGGGTGGCCCTCTCCCCAACTCCTGCTGCCAGCACTAGGACCCCTTGGCAAGAACATCCCCTGAGGGGTCCCGGACTGAAGAGGCACAAGGAGGCGCGGGCTGAGGGACCCCCCCCCCCCCCAAGTGCAATTAATATTTGTGCACTGGGGCCTCTAGTCCTATAATAAATAAAGCATAATAATGCTAATTAGACCGTATGTCCTTCACGGGGACGAAGCCGGGCTGTAGCTGCCACAGCTGCAAGGGAGGACTGAGACAGCTACAGCTGCGAGGGAGGGATCGAGCAGCCAATAGCTATTGAAGGTCCTATTCTTGCAACGAATTTCATGCATCGGGCCTCTATATTTATAATATATATATATATATTATCTCTCACAAAAATTACTAATGTAATATACCCACAGGCAATTGAAGTATATAACACTTTACTAGTAAATTGGTGACTTGCATGTCTGTGAATTATATCTCAATAACCTTGCCTAATCACTGAAAGTTCTGGGGCTTAGCTCCTTTGTTAGGAAGAAGGGGAGCCTGTGCATTTCTGTCCCTATGATAGACAGTGGGATAAGACATACGGAATCCATACTTCAGTTGTAAAAAAAGAATACCTACTTTCCATTCTAACACTCCTATCAAAACTGTGACACAAGCAATGATGTTGTTCTACACGTAGTTAGGTGAACATGTGCATACCAACCCTGCTAATGTGGCTGTACAAAAAGATTCCAGGCTGCTCGAATTTCGTGACTTTGCACTGCTAGGTGGGGGTAAAGCGACAGATGAACCACAGAACTTGAGAGATTTCAAATGTTAGAAAGTCATGGTGGAGTTTTTTCCTCACAAGTGTATGCTTTGAGGCAACATATAAATATGTGTATTCTTTTGCTGTTTGAGGTAGGAAACCAAAAATTGCAGTCCACAACCATATCCAAGCCATCTTTGAAATGGTGGCCTGACCTCTAGTTTCCAGTAATCGTTGATTACATTATAAGCATTTTTGATTGTTGTTGTTACCGCATGAAAAGTAAAGTGGAATAAAACCAACAACTGGGCTCCCAAAAATGAAAACTAGTTAAGCTAACTTAGTGTTGGAGGTAGACAAAATCGAGTAGAATTTAAGTTGAAAATGAAGTATAAAGTAGCTGTCCTGGCATGGCTCAGTGTTGAGCATAGACCTATGAATGGAAAGGTCACAGATCCATACCATGTGCAGAGCACCATCTGGGGTGTGGTCCTCACATTCCCAGGGATGGGGGTGGGAGGGCAGCTTATAGGAGGCAGAGAGCCAATCATGATCCTCATTTTTGATGTTTCCTTTTCTTCTCTCTCTCCTTTTCCTTTCCCTCCTCTCTTAAATCAATAAAAACTATATATTTAAAAAAAGAGAATGAAGTCTAAGTAGATATAAGCCAACTAAAAATTAGCTAAGCATTATTAACCAAACAAGAAAAAATAGCGGACATGACGTTCGAGTACAGAAGTGATTTAGATATATCCGTAACCAGAGATAACACTGCTCTGACAGGACTGTTACAATAAAAAAAGTGTTATTTAGGTGAGGGCCTCGCAAGGTTATAGATTCTATCCAAGTAAAAATATAGACAGGAAGGCAATTTTATTCATGGGAAATAGTATGATCAGATTTTGTTCCAAGGACAATCAAATATGGGTATTGTGTGGAAAAAATGTGATTGAAGAGAACAAGTGAGGTAGAGAAAGACTAATTAAGAGAAAACTGTAGTACGTTAGCAGGAATGCTAATGCTTGGACAACTGGTGGTGCACAATGAACATTAGGAACAATTAAATGATTGGGGATATATTAGAAAAATAGAACACTAGAAAGACTGGTGGGCAAAACATGATTTGGATCCAAGGGAGAGTGCGTTCAAGAAATAACTGAAATCTGGCTTTGGGTTAAAACAATCGGATGTTGTCTCCATTTAATCATGGTAGAAAAAATTGGGATGGAGAGTGGAGAGGTGATGAGCTTACTTTGGGACGTGTTGAAGTTTGAGATGCCTAAAGACATCCAAGGTGGAGTTACAAAATCAGAAAAGGAGTTCGAGGATAGAAATAGTATTTTGGAGTCCTGATACAAGAACATATTAAATTAAAAGACGATAAAATAAATTTCCCACTGAGAGAGAGGATAAATGAGAATGCGCAATTGTAGGGATCTTTTCAACCACAAAACTAAAGTCCATATTCATCAAAAAATTTCAAAAGCCAGGAAAAATCAGAGGCTAAAGGACAGATAGAAGAACTTATAAGTCTGCTTATACTGGTTTTTTTTTAATTCTTATTACTATTCTTTGTTTAAAAATATCTTTCCATTTCCCCATTTCTATATCCAAATATTTTGTTCCTATTACCTTACAATGTTTTATATCAAATATAAGAGATACAGTATTTTTTGGTTACACTCATTTAGCTAAACTTTATTATGAATTATAAGGATATTTTTAAATAAATTAAAATATTGTTGAAAAGTATTTACATACGTCCTTCTCCCCCCCCCCCCCCCCATTGGCCCCTTTCCCCCCCCCCCACCCTCCTCCCATCTCCCTACCCCCAAAGCCCATTCACCACCACTTTCTGTGTCCTGGGTATGCATATACACATATGAGTTCATTGGTTGATCTCTTTCCCCACCCCCTACCTCCCCTGCCTCCCTCTGATGTTTGGACAGTCCAGTTCCGATGTCTCCTATGTCCTCTGGGTCATTTTTTGAGTTTCATCAGTTTTTAAATGTGTTCATTAATTCCCATATATGAGTGAGATCATGTGATACTTTCTCTGACTGGCTTTTTTCACTTAGCATAATGCTCTTCATCCATGCTCATTGCAAATGGAAGAGTCCTTTCCTTTTTTAATAAGCCCTGGCGCAGTATTCCATTGTGTACGATGTACCACAGTTGTTTGCATTAATCCACTCATTCGCTGATGGAGCACTTAGCGCTGTTTCCAAATCTTAGCTATTGTAAATGTGCTGCTACACAAACTAGGGTGCATATATCCTTTCTGAATTGGTGTTTTCTCTGAGCTTCTTGGGATATAGTCCTAGAAGTGGGATCAACTGGTCAAACGGAAGTTTCCATTTTTTTAAGTTATTGAGGAAACTCCCTCCAAACTGATTCCCACCATGGCTTGCACCAAGTACTGGCTTTTCTCCACCACAGGCATGAGAGTCCCCTTTTCTCTACATCCTCCCCAACATTTTTGTCCATTGTTGATAATTGTTTGATGAAGCTATTCTACAGGGAAGTGAGATGTCTCCCTCATTGTCATTGATTTGCATCTCTTGGATGTTGAGTGATTTTGAGCACTTTTTTTTTCGGTAATGCCTTTTTGTCTTCTGTATGTCCTATTTTGGATATTTTTAATTATAGTTTTTAATAAAAAGAAAGCATTTATCTGAGGAACTAAATTTTTTTCTAGATAACTTACAGACTTTACATTAGGCTGCCCGTTTTCTACTGTATCTCTCGCATATTGTCCTGTAAAAATGTTAATGGAAAGGAAACTGTTTTTGGCAGATCCCTAAATCTCTTAAATTCAAAAATAATTTAGAATATTTTGCTATTTAGTTACTTTTTTTATATCCTATTTATGTATATTTTTACTATGCTTTTTAAAATACCTAGCTTTCATTTTATTTTAGTTTTTCAATAGACTTCTCTCTTTTTTTTGAGCTGTAATCATCTTTTTTAACAGGGATTAATTTCTCCACAAATTTCAATTTAAACTGTTCGTTCATTACGTATGACACACCTAGTGTCGACTTTTCAAATTTCATTCCCTTACTCTGTGCATATGCCTAATGTTTAAACATATAAATCCACATAAAAAATGAAATGCTTATGTAATCATTAGCACTTAAATGCCTCATTTTCTCACAGAATCTTAATAATTGTTTGTTCCTTTCTTATGTATACATTGTATTCAACCTAAACAATCGAAAAATTATTAACTGTCGGATAAACATGCAGCTTGCTGGAAAGAACTATTGCTCCTTTTCTTTTTCAGCAGCATTCACCTCGAGAGGAAAATATAATCACTGGTATCAAGAGTCGTATTATTGAAAGAGGTCATGTCCACATGAAAATATCGTGCGATTTTTTAATGTATTGGAGTTACTTTCTCCTAAGTTTTATAAACATAACCTTACTGTTATAATAATGCGAAACCCACATATGAATTCCCCATATAATAGTTGAAGATATGTTCCCATACTATACCTTAAAACTTGCTTCATGAAGATATTAAGAAATTATTTTTTGATGTGCTGCTCTGCTTTTTCTAACTGTGGCTTTTGAAGAGAGGGATTTAGTGAAATGCTACTGTCTTCCCCCCAGCCCCCTCCCCACATCCCCAACTATGCTCCAAACCCCGCCACACAAAGCCACCCCTATTCCATTTTAGTTTAATTATTTCTGTCTCCTCATTTTTGAGATAGTTTTTCCAGGCTAGAAAGTTTGAAGACAACTGCTTGGATTTCTATAACGCAGTGGAAAACTAGTTTATCATTCAGCAGCCTGGTGTTTTATATATTTGCAGAATGTTTATTTTAAATAGTGGTACATTCAAATGACAAATACCATCCAATTCACTGAAATCTAAACAATTTGTTAGTCTTTTTCCAACTTTTTGTACCATCATTCATTCTGCATGTGTAATGCATGGGAGACTCAGGATATTGGTCAGTGGAATCCCGTGTGGACATATCTCTGAAAGCTTTCTAAAGTTTTTAAAGTTAACACAGTCCTACTTTGCTTGAATACTGAATATGTTGCTCTTACTAGATATGCAGGGAAGGGAATCAAGGACAATGTTCCTTGAATTCCATATCCTGATTTTTATAATTTCTTTAACTGTAGGTATGAAGGCAAAACTGCATGCACATGATGACAGGCCATGGTTTACAATATATTTGATGGGGAGTTATAGAAAATTAGAATTAGATAAATTATATATTATTTTCGAGAACTAATAGAACGACACAAGTGATGCTCATTAGTGGTTTCTTAACTACCTCTCTCGTTCCTCCAGACAGCATTTTTCTATTTTTCTATACCCTCAGCCGGTTTAATATAGGATCGCTTCCTTCTTGGTCCTAATTGCGTAAGGATTTATTTTAATATGTTTAATTTTAGGAGGAGGTTATATCTGCCCCTTTTTGTACTTAGATGCATTCTCTAGCAAGGTCCTTCTATATTAATAGTGTAGTTTCCCCCTTGTTAAAAGAAAATTTGCTTTGCTTTCCTTAACTAAAATAGGAGTGTCATCTTTAACATAGTGTTGGTATTTATCGTCTCCCCTCCATGCATCCAGATATCAGAATCCATAAGGGTAAAATCATTAGATTCTCCCTCTCCATTTAATTTAACAGTTTTAATGGAACAGGCATCATTATTACATTTCTTCTTTTAGGTGAATTGTGGCTGTTTTTTCCAGTGAATTCAAACTGTTCATAATGTTGCTTATGAGGTTCAAGGACAGGCCCATGCATAAATGTCACTAATGATTTCTACAGGACCTTTGAACTAAAGCAACAGAAAAATCTATATCAACAAAGATATAAACATGGAATATTTTTAGATCAAAATAATAAACAAAGCTTTGTACTGGAAGAAATGGTATAAACAGTGGGGCAATTGCATACTGATTCACTTTAAATAAATGCAATCAAATGGCAGTGCTGCCTAATTGCCAAAATAGCACTCTGGCCACATGGAAAATGAAATGGCCGATGGTTGTATTGACAGTGATTATTTGCCATTATTAAATTAATGGTAAGAGATCCATTATGTCCATTATGTTATGAAAGTCAGTGGCCAGTTTATTATTTTCTTTTTTTTTCTCAAAAACTTTAGATGTTTAATTTTTTAGGTTTTCACTGGTGTGTTTTTTCCTCGAGGAATGCCTTAGGTGATAACCTTCTCTCTCCTGATGCAGTTTACCTAATTTTTTTTTATGGAAACCCAATGTTCTTTCCTGGAGTCTTGTTGTGGAAGGGAAATTAAATATTTGTGTGCGGCATGTCTGTGGTGTGTGGTGTGTGTTGTGTCTGTGTGTGCGCCGCCGCGCGCCCTTGACGTGAGTGTGGAGGAAAGGCCTACATAGAATTTATGTTTTCATTTGCCAGAAATGAACTCTGTTCTCCTGGTATTTTAAGAAGCATCTCTCACCAGTGGGGGGGGGGAGGGGGGGGGGGGGAGGGGGGGGGGGCGGGGGGGGGGGACTGTGTAATTGGCTCAAGCATCAATGGCTTTAAATAGGCCCTATTTAAAAAAATAGTCATATGGTTATTTTATATCCTTTCTACAAACTTTTTAACCTATTTAGTTTAGGTGCTTCACCACCTTATAAAAGAGCTCTCATACTACAAATAAAATCATACTTTTTCTATGATATCTTTAACATAAATTCGTGGAATATATTCATCTATCTAAAGTTTGGAAAACTCTATTTATATGTTTCTGCCATTATGTCATAATTCAGTTGTAACATCACTTTTCCCACAAACTTTCCCAAACTTCACAATTTCTGTTAATATCACAGCTGTCTGATTCATGAACTTTAACACTTTCACACATGCGCATGTTATTTCTTACAACTTTACTTACTTTCTGTCCAGGAAAGTTTTTTTTTGAGAAGTGGTATTTAAAAACTAGATGTAAAAGTTGATGTTGAGGGGGGGAGCATGTCCTGATCTTGGGAAACAGAAGTGGCTTGAAAAGCACTGAGGTAAAATGATTGTACTGGTTGGTTACTGTTTCATTATATAATTATATAAACCTTTACATCTAGTTTATGTTTATATAACATATGTAATATACCAGTACACACAAATGGTTTTCTGAGATCTCCTGGATTTTTCGTCAGCTAGAGGATGCCAGGTGTAATACAAGAACTTAAATGGGTTGGTCCTGGGAGGATACAATAAAGAACAAGAACATAACCATCTATCTTTATAAGCTTAGGAGACAAGGAGTAGGAACTGAATGTTCTTCTTTGGTATAGGGAATCCAAGATGTTAGCAGGTGAGGACCCAAATAGATTCCTTGTCCTAACAGGTCTGATGCTTTCAACAAATCTTGAAGGATAAGTAGAAATTAAGCCTGACAAATTGGGGTAAGAGGGGTTTGGAAGATATACCCGGAAGAAATGGTCATTTCACACAAAATTATTAAATGAAAGACACAGCAGGCTGTTTTGCCCACACTAGACCGAGTCTAGGGGAGCCGGATCATGAAATCATGGATGTGGGAGAGATGAGCTGGAAAAGGAGATCATGGCAGAGCATGAAACGATTATCATACCCAAAGAATATACATATTCACTGGAGTCTTTGAGATTTTCAGAAACATTTATTCCCAGAAATAAAAAATTATGTTATATGAAAATAACCTTTAAATTGGGTTTACATAAAAAATGGCAGGAATTTGTTTTTATTTCTAACCAGTTTAAAATACAGTTTTAATAATAAAAAAATTACACATTAAATTAAAGTTCTCCCCTGAAATATGTGTGGGATTTTCTGCTTTATCTGCATTTGGGAATATTGTTTATAGATGATAGGCACAATTGGAGAGATTTACAGTTTCATTTGATTTGTCATTAAAATAATTGTAAGTTATTATATAGTTAACTTTTTTTAGGGGGAAAAATGGGCCACATTCAAAAATGGGCTCCATGTCTTCTCAAATTCTCACAAGGACCCAGAACTGATGGAAAGGCTCTATCTGGGATAAACGCCTGTTTACTATGGTGGATGGCAGAAACAGTTAAGTGGCTGAGTAAAATTCTAAACGTTCATACAGAAAGCTCCATGTTTCCATGGCCAAAGCAAAATTACAGTCTAAGATAGAGTCAGTGAAATAGGACTTAAACTCACATTGCAAGGGAAAATATAGAGCAAGGGATAAACAAATTATTTATGAAATAAATAGTACAAAATTAACATAAAATGTTAATCACAGTTGTATTTTTTGCCAAAGTGATAGGTCTAAAAAAAATTGGTTTGCCACATTCTGTTGTAATTGGCATTCTCATTAAAAAGACGCATCGAACATCTTCCTTTGTTTAAGAATCATTTCTAGTCCTAGATGATTCATGTAGAGAGTTGGCCCTCAGACTGAAGGTCCCAGGTTCAATTCTGATCAAGGGCATGTACCCTCAGTTGGCAGGCACCATCCCATCCTGGTTGGTGTATATGCAGGAGGCAACCATGTGTTTCTCTCTCACTATTGATGTTTCTCATTCTCTATCTCCCTCTCCTCCCTCCTCTTTCACTCTCTCTAAAAATCAATGGAAAAAAATATCCGCAGGTGAGGAGTAACAAAATAACTTTTAATTTAAAAATAAAATAAAATAAAATCCTGGTTTCAAAACAAAAGCCAAATTTCTATTTTTCTTTGAACAAGAAATATTTACATATGCCTGTTGCACTTGTTGGTTTACTTTCTTTTTCTCCATTGATTTTTCAACTGAAGCTCTTTAACATATCGTGGAGCAAGATCTTTTCCTTTCGTATGGGTGTGCATTTTTTTTTTCCCACTTATCTCTTGTCTGTCTTCGATTTATTTATAGTACTTTTTCGCTCATTTTTACTGAGTTTTTGGTGTTTATTAATAATTTGATTTATTAAGAGTAAATGGACCCAATATAAATGACTTGAAGAATCCTGAATTTGGTCCACAAAACAGAAAGAAATAGATATAATATTTTAAATATGGTGCTTAAGAATGCTGCATATCTTACAAATGCTTGTCATATTTTAGTCTAGCTTGTTTCACAAAGCAAGATTGAAAATAAATGTTTTTGAATTATAGATCCCTGATTTTCTTCTTAGAGTTAATTAATATTCAGGTTTTTTTAAAATACTAATGTTCCATTTTTAATATCCAATCAGTATTTGTAAATTTAGTACCATTAATCATTTTTCCTTCCCTTCCTTCCCCAATTTTATGAAAGTATGCATTATAAAAAAACTACAATCTTATTATATATAGATATAGTTTCCAATACAGTATAGATGAAAGAATTCTGTATGTATTATTGAATGAATATATTTCTTTTATTTTTTTTTTTTTTGTAAAATCTGCTTTCTGCAATTTTCTTTATCCTGGCAAAGTCCTGAATGAATTGATTTCTATATCACAATGTGGCAGTAAGTAATTTTTTTTATTTAACAATTACAAGAAAATAAAATAGGTGCTATTTGGCAGTGAGTTCTACAGAGTGTTTCAAAAATTCATTTTAAAACTAGGTTTTCTTAAACAACAATTGGCTTGTCAGATTTCTAACATTTTCATATTTTAGTTTTGCCTTAGAGTTTCTCATGTTGGTGTTTTTGAAATTCTGGAATAAAAGCAGATTTGTGCATTTTATTTCCTCCCTCCACATCACACCAATCACTGTCATCCACACACATGTAAACTGCTTCAATACAGTAATGAATTGCTTTAAATTCTCATTCATTTAGAATCTAGAAATACTAAAAAATGTAATGTACTTAGAAAAAAAATAGAAATTGTGACTTGAAAATTAAAAGGCACAAAAAATTTTCCAGTTGAAAAATCAAGTTCTTTTTGAAAACTATGGTCTTTTTTAAAAAATATATATTGTAATTGATTTCCACGAGCAGAGAAGAAGGGAGAAGGGAGAGTCTGAAAACATTGATGAAGAGAGAAACATCGACCATCTTATGCCTCCTGCAACCAACCCCCAAACCAGGGATGTGCCCCGCAACCAAATGTACATGCCCCTTGACCGGAATTGAAACCTGGGACCTTTTCAGATCCCGCAGACTGACACTCTATCCACTGGAGCCAAACCGGTTTTTCCCATGGTCATTTTTTTTTTTGTGACCAATTCCAGTTCTCGTGGTCATTTAATGATTGGAATTTAGCCAATTAACCTTTAATTAAATTTAATAAAATATTTTATTTTTCTCTTGATCACCTTATACTGATGTTGAATTTAGTAATGACATTAAAGGGTTAAGAATAAACTACAAAGACTGTCTTAAATGCTATTAAAAAAGGTTACATGATCTGTTTATAAAGTAAGAAAGGGTAAGACCTTTAATTGCAAATGTAAATTGACTTATCGAAGAAGCGTTTATAAAATCCCAGAATTTTGAGAGTTCAAGAGGACCTTGAAACGTCCCTTTACCCTGAGGCATTAAAGAACTTAAAGAAGGAGAATAAGCCAGAACCAACACATCACAGTAGGGAAAGGAGTAGAAGCTCTTTTGGAGCACAACAAAACACCTCTAGCTTTCATCTTAGCCATAACTCTTCTGTGGCTAATTTCTTAGATAGAAGTACAAACTGAAACACATCGTAAAGGGTGACATTTTCATTAACTATGAATATTTGTTTGTCCATTATTTTTAGTATGCAATCAAAGAAGAAATATAGAGAATAGACAAATGTAATCACTTAAAAATAAATCCATGTTCAAATGTTTTTCATACTTTAACTCAGTTTTAATAGCTCTAATTCTGCTATAATATTTAGCAAAAGAATATATACAACATCTACTACAGTGGAAAGAACTCCCCCTGAAAAGATCTGTACTAAAATTATTTTGCGTGGCAATCATCTAATAAGTAAAGAATCTAGTCCTGTTTATTAA
>JAJQQW010000007.1:49630784-49870661 GCA_025583905.1 Ia io | reverse complement strand
GTGCAGGATTTGTGCATATATCCTGTTTTCAAAATGCCTACTATATTTCATGGCATAAGATTGATTAATAAAATCTAAAACAAGAAGACAAAACATTGATTAATAAAATCTAAAACTTACTTCCAAAAGAAGTAGCAACATTTTACTCCTCCAGCAAAAACATTTCACCTTCTAGTACAGAAGTTTGTTTAATCCTTTAGGAAATCATCAGAATGGCATTGCTGTTGTGCTTTTCCTCCTAAGAAAATGATTCTGTACTTTGCCTTTTCCCTCTCCTTTCTCCCCAAGGACTAGAAACCCACTGGAGCCTGTTTGTGGATGGCATTTTCCCAGTACAATCTGGAATATAGGAACATCAAGGGGGGGGGAAGCATATTTGTACATATATGGGGTTGGAAGAAGATTTGGGGTAGATCTATAAATGAAAGCTTTTGGCCTCTTTGCCCTTAGCCTTCTGCTAATCTTCCTTGAAGGGACGCAATATATCTGTGAAGTTGATCCAGCGGAACGGTAAACCCTGTTGTGGTCCCCACAAGTGGTTGCAAAATAAACACCCTCTGTCCATGTGTAATGCTCACTGGTTGCTGTCATGCAGGGCTTTACAGGCTGAACTTCCTTTAACCTTGATATCCATGGAGCAAAAGTGTCTCCATGTGGGTCTAACTGCAGCCAACCTCATTACCTTTGATGTTTCTGTTTGATCTGAGTTTCCTTTTTTAACATTATTTCTTCTCATTTATTTGATCCAAGTTTCCTAGGAGTTATTGGTTTAAAAGAGACACATTTGAATGACATTTAATGATGCTGCTTTCTGAAGTCATAGTATCAAACTACTGGCTTGTTCCTTTGGATTAGACTAATTTAGTTGCAATGTAATTGGCTTATTCTACTCCTGCATCTTCTTACTTCTGTCTTACACGTTGCTGTTGCCACATGGCTTACCAGGGTTTATTTGTCAGTCTTCACAGGAGTGCATGGGGAGCACAGAGATCTTTTCCTCAGTAAGGGGTTTCCTACATATCACATTTAGTTCAGAGTACAATTCTATTCTTTGTTTTGTTCAGAGATTAACAATTCATATTACAGTCTACTCCCACAAATGCAATTAGTAAATGGTATTCTAAGAATTCCATAAAAATGCAAATCACAGATCCAATCTGCCTTTGAGTTAAAAGCAAGATGTTTTTCTATACTATAGCCCTCTCTTTGGTGACTCTTCTGATACAAGATCATTAGTCATCATCTGGGGACATTTTACTCTATTTAACATTATTTCCCCCACCCAGAATATCTAAAAAATATACCCAGTATCAAATATTTATACATAGGAAAATATCCCTTCAATAAACATCATTTTCAATCTTTTAGACATGTGGCATTACACAGACCCCACCTCATTTTTCTTAGAATAATGTGTGTGCTTCTTGGGACCTTATATGGCATTACTAAAATTATGGTTAGATGAGAAAACTCCAGAAACAGGATTTGGAAGATGATGTTTACTCTACATTTCTGGAAGCAGAGAAAATAGACTGTCCCTAAATGTTCTCACAATGAATGAGGAATGATTTCATTGTTTCTGTAACCATGCAACTAAGGTTAGCATAGCAGAATCAGCACTGCATACTGACAAAAAGCGTATTTTGTTCAGCATGTAGTTGAGATTATTTTTTTCCAGCTTTTTCATGAAAATAGGAAGAAGTTCTACCCTGACTTTGATGATTGAGTGCCATGTCTTAAAATTCCCTATGCTAAGGTTTTTCAAATCCTCACTGAGGATATGTTTTTATTGATTTTTAGAGAGAGAGAGGAAGGGAGTGGGGGGGGGGGGGAGAGAAACTTCAATGTGAGAGAGAAACATCCATCCTCTGCCTCCTTTATGCACCCCGAATGAGGATTGAACCCGCCACCTGGGTTTGTGTCCTAACCAGGAATCAAACCCACAACCTTTTGGTTTATGGATGAGGATCCAACCAACTGAGCCACCAGCCAGAGCTCTCTATACTAGGTTTTAAAAGTTAGATGTTAAACGGAGTTTAAAGAGACCCTTTCTCTTCTAATTCACCCTTTATTTTACAGATGGAAACACGCCCAGGGAGGTTCAATTGCAAACAGTTATATATAAAGGCAAAGCCAAGGTTAGAACTAGATTCTGGCTACTAATTCATTGCTCTTTTCCCTGACCCTACTTTTCATCCAATATCTGCTCCTGCCTGTAGATCATCTGACAACAGTAGAAAATTAAACCAATTTATCTGGGAGAGAGATCTAAAGAGTCCCACTCCATCACCATAAACTCAAAGCCTTTCTTCAAAGAAACTTTTAGCAGCTTAGTATAATAGAGATACTAAACCCCCAAGTCATAGTTTCAATTCCTGGCTGCCTTACTGTTTGGCTTTAGGCTATAAATCTCAGTTGCTTTACCTGTAAAATGCGGTGACATTTTTGGCCTCTTTCTTTCTGCTGGTATTAAATAGGTGTTACATTAATTGAGCAACTCGTGTGCCAAGCATTATGATAAGCACTTGACATGCAATATTATTTCATTTTCATAGAAACCCTATTTATGTAGAAGAAAAAGCTTCCTCACATAAGGGTGTGTGAAGATGAATTCTATAATGTAGGTGATACAAGTATGTGGCACTCAGTACATGGGCGTTTCTCTTTTTCTTCCCTCATTCTGAATAACTTACATATAACTTTGTTTGGCTTCACTCAATCAATAAATATTGAACATTTACTGTGTACCCATTGCTGTAATGGGTTCTACGGTGCTCTATGAAGGAGGAATAGTGTGAAGAAAGGATCAGAAGCAAGAATGCCCAGGGTGAGCAGTCTTGGTATTTTTCCATCAACAATCCTATATAATAAAAGCCTAGGTGGTGTCATGCCCTCGTGTGATGTCATCACAAGATGGCTCGCCACAAGATGGCCGGCAGGGGAGGGCAGTTGGGGGCGAACAGGCCAGCAGGGGAGGGCAGTTGAGGGTGATCGGGCCAGCAGGGGAGCAGTTAGGTGTCAATCAGGCCGGCAGGGGAGCAGTTAGGGGTTGATCAGGCTGGCAGGCAGAAGCAATTAGGGGCAATCAGGCAGGCAGGCAGGTGAGCAGTTAGGAGCCAGCGGTCCCAGATTGTGAGAGGGATGTCTGACTGCAGGTTTAGGCCTGATCCCAGTCGGACATCCCCCAAGGGATCCCAGATTGGAGAGGGTGCAGGCCGGGCTGAGGGACAATTCCCCCCTCCCCCCATGCATGAATTTCGTGCACTGGGCCTCTAGTGATAATAATAATAATATTTTGACCACTAATTATATGCCAGGAAGTTTGCTAAGTGCTTTACATGACTTATTTTATTCATGCAATAACTTATATAGAGGCATATATTCTTATTTTCCCAATTGTTATAAGGAAACTAAGGTTCAGAGTGTTGAAGAAACTTCTTTAGGGTCAGAACTGAGACACAAACTCTTAACCATTATATCATATTCCAAGGAAATGGACCCACTGGGTAGTTTATCAGCCTTTAAACAGAATGTATAGCCCTCAGGAAAAAAATAATCACAATCATATCATCTTCACCTATTTTAGTCTAGGTTAGCCACTTCTTTCTCATTTGTCAACATGCAAATTCTACCACCCCATTGGACTTATTGTGAGCATTAAACAGCTTTCACAAAAAAGAAGGAGGAGGAGGAGGAAGTGGGGGGGGGCGGGGAAGTGAGAGAGGAGGAAGAGGAGGAGGAGAAGGAGGAGGAGGAGGAAGAGGGGGAGGAGGAGGAGGGGAAGGGGAAGGGGAAGGGGAAAACTTAGCCACAGAACATGCACAGACCTGGACTGTCTCCATATGGAGAAAATTCCAAGGAAAAATGTCTACTTGGATGGCTTTTAAAATGACTGTAATTAAAGCTACTTAAAATTTTATCCCCTCTATTTTCTCATTTGCAAAGTGTATATTAGAATAATAGTGCCTTCTTTGCAGTATTTGTATGAGAATCAAACAAAGTAGAGTTGTTCCAGGGGGCAGGAGGAAGTAGAAGAGGGAAAAGGGAAGATAAATGGTGGAGGAAAGAGACTATACTTTGAGCAATGGGTGCATGATGCAGTATGCATATGATGTTTTGTTGAGTTGTACACTTGAAACCTGTATGGTTTGTTAACCAATGTCACCCTAATAAACTCAATTTAAAACTTCAACAACAAAATAATTTCAAATTGGAGAGTGCTAGAAGGTATTAACTGGCCTGAAAGATATATACTCAATCACCCAAGTCACAACCATACAAAAATTACAGCACTGTGTTGCTTGACTTTGAGTCAGATTCAGTTGTCCAATCTTAATTGCCCAATGTTCAGTAAGCATTTACTGCCAGAGAATGAAGCCTTTCAAAAAGGACCATATATTCTCCTTGACACAACTCAAATATCCTCTGGAGCATATGGGTGGCAGAAATGTTTAAAATTTATTTTTGCCAAAGTGCTCAGAGAGCCTTCTAAAATCACCTCATTCAAAGCACTCTTGCTCTCTGTTCCTTCAGCTATTTACCCTTTTATTTCATTTAGCTTTCAAAGAAAATTTAATATCAATTTCTCACAAAGTGCTTTCAGTAGGTATAGTTGGCCTTGACAGACTCTAAGCTCCTTCAAGAGACAGGCTATGGGTTCTAATCATTTCAGCACAAATAGAACCCTTCCTTCAGGGGGGCTCTGTATACTAGTACAGTTAGTCAATTATGAACCATCTCCATAACACTGTCCATATCTTTGGTCAGCTACCAAATTAGTTCTTCACTTGGTAGATATAGCTTAAAATGGAATACCTTTGGGTCATTTGGGATTTATACCATGTGAAAAAAGTAGAATTTTAATTAGGCTATAAAAGTTCCCATTTGGCTGCTTGCCTTGTTTTGAGTGTGAAAACAGACAAGAACTGTTTTAAAGTTTGAAACTTATGCAATGGTGGTGTATGTTCCACAAGTACATTGCACAATTGTCATAAACCTCTGTTTTCAAGCAATAAGTATAAATGAAAATAAGAAACTATTTTATAGTTGCCTTTTGTAAATAGTTATCCATTCAACCATAGCGACATAACAAAAAAATTGGGATGATATACTTTAAAAGAATACGCCTCCCTTTAGACAGGGCAAGTGAGTAGAGGGAGAGAAAATTTAGAAAAAGGTTTTGTGTGTGTGTGTGTGTGTGTGTGTGTGTGTGTGTGTGTGTGTGTGTGTGTTGCATGTTGTATATGTTGACTACAGGTCTTACTTTTGACTTAAGATTGAAGTGTTGGTTAATACATTGAGCTAGACCATTTTAAATACAAAATGAAAACTGTGTTTGCAACTTAAACTGGCCAGAGGACTTTTTATTACCTTTGGGTGAATGGTTGGACTATGATATGCTACTGGGCTAGCCCTGGTCTCATACATCATTTCATAGAAGGGAAAGTTCATCCTCATCCTATAAAATAAAACCCTAATATGAAAATTGACTGAACAGCGGAATGACCGGTCACTATGATGCGCACTGACCACCTTGGGGCAGACGCTCAATGCAGGAGCTGCCCCCCTGGTGGTCAGTGCGCTCCCACAAGGGGGAGTGCCGCTCAGCCAGAAGCCGAGCTCATGGCTGGCGAGCGCAGCAGTGGTGGCAGGAGCCTCTCCCACCTCTGAGGCAGCACTAAGGAGCAGCGAGCGCTAAGGAGCAGCTTAGACCCAGCAGGCGGACATCCCCTGAGGGGTCCCCGACTGCGAGAGGGCACAGGCTGGGCTGAGGGACCTCCCCCCAAGTGCACGAATGTCATACACTGGGCCTCTAGTCAAATATATTTTAAGAAACAATGGAAGACAAAAATATAACTTTTTTGCTTCTCAAGAGTTTCACTTGTTCAGTGTATCAATTTTCAAATATTAATTTAATGTAATAGGCTAGCCAGTGTGGCTCAGGGGTTGAGCATTGATTCAGGAACCAAGAGGCCACTGGTTCAATTCCTGGTCAGGACACATACCTGGGTTGCAGTTTCCATTCCCAGTAGGGGGCATGCAGGAGGCAACTGATAGATGATGTTTCTTTCTCATCTATGTTTCTATCTCTCTCTATTCTTCTCCCTTCCTCTCTCTCTCTAAAAACCAATAAAAACATATTTTTTAAAAAAAATTAATGTAATAAGTGTAGTTTGCTGAAAACAAATCAACTATATTGATTTGGTCTGTATTTGTATTTTAACTTTATGATACCAATACAGAAGATGCTTGTTCACAAAAGTATAATATGTAAAATTATCTTTAAAAACTTTGTCTTTCTTGACTAGTTCAAAATTATCTCACTTCATATGTATTCCCCAGCCAACCATCACTCCTTAAATGACAATTTTAATTCATTGTCTCTTAATAATTATATAAATTTGTTTAGTTCATTTTACATTAGCTTTATTGTATAATTAAATTGATTTCTAGTCCAATTGTTATTGAAATCACAGTGAGAATATTGTTAATTGTTTATTTACTACCTTATTTGCTATTAATTATAAACTGCTCAATATATAAGCTCCTAAAATGCACATGGTCCAGAGCCCTATAGTGTAGGCCAGTGATGGCGAACCTATGACACACGTGTCAGCAACTGACACGCGTAGCCATTTCTGATGACACGTGGCCGCATGCCGAGGATGAAACATTTGCTGCTCCTGAGGATGAAACATTTGCGACTAGAGTCTTGGAGTTAGTTTTTTCCTCAAAGTGACACACTACCCGAGTTATGCTCAGTTTTTTGGTGAAGTTTGACACACCAAGCTCAAAAGGTTGCCCATCACTGGTAGGCTCTTTGGAATTTGGCATAGTTCCAACAGTGCTGACCTTGTACTGACTCAGTTCTCCCTATGTTTGCCTCTGATTTTACTGTCCCAAGCCATATGCCATATATATATATATATATATATATATATATATATATATATATATTATATATATATATATATATATATACACACACACACACACATACACACATATCCCCCATGTCCCCATTTTGGAAACCACTCCTTATTAGAAAGACATTGTATATTAGGAAGAAAACACCCTAATCTAGAATCAGTTCCTACAAATCACCTAACCTCTCTGTACCTCTTTTTTTTTCTATCTATACAATGGGTAAAATGATATACATCCTACCTTACCAAAATGAGATTATCAAGAAGAGAGATGCCTTGGAATGAAATGACATTAAAATTCAAAGAAATATTTTGTCACATTAATGTAATAACGCAAGCTATATTAACTGATGTCTGAGATTTTCTTCAAGAATCAGATTCTGGTTTTCTTTCATGTTCTATCACATGAAGTAAGGTCTTCTTCAATTTAATCTAAAAATGAGTCATTTGAAGAGAAGAAAAATTTTACTTGGTTTATCATCTCATTTCAAAGACATCTTGGATAGGCAGCAAATGTAACTTACTCATGTTAGTCCACTAAAATTTCCATTGATGAGCACTTCTCATTTCCTTCAACTGCTTAAAAATTGCTGCGGTACTTCAGCTCCAATTGAGAATTCAAGAAAATTACCTCAGAGAAGGATGTATTTTTCTGCATTTAAGTAAAAAAGCCTCAGATCTAGTTATAATTCTATGTAAGGGCAAAGAGATGGTCTCTGTAGTTGCTTCAAGTCCTATAACTCTATTTGATAATTATCCAGACAATCATTTCATGTCTTCTTAGTCTATAATATTCGGTCCATTCCAGTCTTTTGAGTTGTGAAGATACAGGTTTTGTACATTATCTTATTTTTTTCTGTCTATAGTAAGTCTTATGAAAGTTCACTCAAAGCTTCCAAAAGGAGAAGGGAAACACAAAATTCATTCTAAAACAAAGAGAAAAATTGTCCTATCTACTCTTGATTACTACATTAAAATTTATTTTAAGCAAAGAAGAAATTTGATGTTTTTATTACACTACTAGAGGCCCAGCACACAGATTCATGCACATTGAAAGGAAATTAATTAGAAGGTGGCTGGCGGGCCAGGACTGGGTGAGATGGGCCAGACATACCCTGGAGCCAACCTCCCCTGGTCTCTCCCAAGCCTGCCGCACCTGAGGCAGTGCCTTGGCTGGAAGGGCATCTGCGGAGTGAGTGGGGTCCCTCCAGCAGGTGGGGTCCCTCAGCCTGGCCTGAGGGGATCAGGCCAAAACCGGCAGTCCGACATCCCCCAATGGGTCCCGGAGTGCGAGGGGGCACTCTGCAAAGTTGCTGTTGCTCGGCAGCTCCTGCATTGAGCATCTGCCCCCTGGTGGTCAGTGTGTATCATAACTACTGGCCAGTTGGCCGGTCAGCCAATCGCCTAGCCTTTTATATATATAGATAACAGGAAAGAGAATTTGTCTTTTTATGTTAATCCTCACCTGAGGATATTTTCTCCATTGCTTTTTAGAGAGAGTACAAGGGAGAGAGGGAGGGGTGGGGGGAGGGAGGGAGGGAGGGAAGGAAAGGAGGGACGGAGAGAGAGAAATATCAATGTGAGAGAGACACATCACTTGGTTGCCTCCTAGATGCACCCTGACCAGGGCCAGGGATTGAACCTGCAACCAGGTACATGCCCTTGACCTGGAATCGAACCTTCGACCTCTTGGTGTGCAGGCCGATGTTCTAACCACTGAGCACACCAGCCAGGGAAAGAATTTGTCATTTTGATCATAACTTTTATTTTAAATATCAGTGATATTTTAAAATCTATACACATAGAATATGAATTAAATATATTTGTGCTATATCGAAAGAGGGAAGCATACTTTCTCTCAATAGCCCAGGGAAACTTTCAGTGGTAATGTGTTTGTAATAGAGAAAAGAGATGGCAAAGTGTTTGATCTGTTAGTGCAGAGGTCAGCAAACGGCGGCTCACGAGCCACATGTGGCTTGTGAGCCACGGTTTGCCGCTCTCTTGACTAATGAGTTTGCCGACCACTGACCTAGACTCTCGATTCCAATAATTACAAGCTGTTGTTGCTCCTTGTGATTAAGCCCCTATCCCAGTGGTCGGCAAACTCGTTAGTCAACAGAGTGGCAAACCGTGGCTCGCGAGCCGCAGTTTGCTGACCACTGTGTTAGTGAACTCCACTGCACATCTGTGATGGTGTTTGTGGTTTGGGGAAATAATATAGAAGAATAATTTGACAGATGAACACATATCATGAAAAGTTGTTTTTAAAAATATTCCCTTCCTCCTCTTCCACACTTTAATTGAAGAAAAGTTTCTTTATTCAAGGTCTCCTGAGCTAGGTCATATAGCCATAAATTTCTAAGTTATTCTTTTGATAATAAATATTCTTTCCATGAATCTCCCTTCTGAAGTCTCTCATTTAATATACTGGGGTTTTGACTCTGCTTTTCTAAAATATCATAAATTTTTAAAAATAATTTACTAACCCTAGATAACATGTACCGAAGATGGGAACATAGGATTTAATTCTCCCTTGGCCATTACCTTGCTGGGTTGCCTCAGAACTCAGTCTCCTCATTTGCTAAGAAAAATATTAATATACTAGGAGCCCGTTGCACGAAGTTTCATGCAATAGACTTTTCCTTCACCTGGCTGCTGGCACCAGTTATCCGCCAGCAGCAGTTTTCCTCTGGCCACCTGCCGATCAGAGCACCTCCCACCAGCATGATCGGCCACCCCGAGAGGAACTTCGATCGGGAAGCACTCCGATCGGTCGGATGGCCAGAGGAAAACTGCTGCTGGCGGAAAACTGGTGCCAGCAGCCACGCAATCGGCCACCCTGAGTTCCGCCACCAGCGTTTTCCGCAGCACTGGCCGTTTAAGCTGGCGGGAGGAGCGGGGGTCGGGGACTCGCGAGTCCCCACCCCCCCCACCCCGCTCCTACCGCCAGCCAATCGGCCACCCTGAGTCCCGCCCCCCGCGCCTCCAGCCGGCCCAATCGTGGGCATAGCGGAGTGATGGTAATTTGCATATTACCATTTTATTAGGTATGATTATCTTCATTAAGCCAGGCAGCTGTGCCAAATCACCTCCCATGTTCTTTCTAACTCTAAGTTATTTCTACCTCTAGTTTCTGGATTCTCTATTATTATGTCTAAGTATAAAATATTTCCTGTACATTAAATTGGTTATGCCAACTTTTTTTTTGTTAATCCTCACCTGAGAATATTTTTTCCATTGATTTTTAGAGAGAGTGAAAGGGAGAAAGGGGGGTGGGGGGGGGGAGAGAGAGAAAAAACATCCACGTGAGAGAGACATATCTATTGGTTGCCTCTTGCACGTGCCCTGACCAGAACCATGGATCAAACCTACAACCCAGATATGCCCTTGACTGAGAATCAAACCATCTGGCCAAGGCTGGTTATGCCAACTTTTGATGGGCACATTTACCATGCTTTTCATGGGGGGTGGGGAGGGGAAATGAAGTTAATCATTTTCTGGTTATAAACCCTTCTGTAATCTCCTTTTGATTAAATCTTTACACAGATGTTTATTCACCTAATTCAGTGCTTTGGCTAAGTCTTGAGCTTTCCTTGAAGGAATGTTCTAGAAGAGGTAATAGACCACTATTTATTAGGTATGAGGATAAGACACATGCAATATAATAGCTATAATTAGTGCTTATGTCTCCAAATTAAGACACAAATAGGATAACTTCTTGAACTATTCTAAAATTTGTATTAGTGCTAAAAGGGTTATAGAAGGGAACATAGGGAAAAAAATGTGTGCACTAAATAAGAGAAGATAGAATTAGTTAAATCACCATTAAATGCAACAAATTAAAGTAGTTTATTTCCCTACCTCTTATTCCTTATCTGTATAGATCAGGGAAGTTCCCTTAGGAATTACATGAAATTAGAAAAATGTTGATATGCACATCTCAGCCACAGTGTTTTCCAAAAAGATGTCTCATATCATAGAACTAGATGAGTCAGAAATAGAGAACATCAAGCAGGCCACTATTTTCTTGCTGGGCTGATACTCCACAAAACATCCTGCAGTGCTTTTCATTTGTTCAAACTGCCATCATGTCAACTCTGGTCTTCTATTCAGATGAATGTATTATTCCTAAGATTGTTTTATACCTGAAGTTTCAGAGCTGCTTAGATATTATCTGTGAACTCTTCAGGCCTATGCTGGTAAGCCTCTCCTCTCCCTTCCTCCTTCCCTCCCTCCTCCTTCCCTCCTTCTTCCTGTTTCTCTCTCTCCCTCTCAGCCATTCAAAATACCCCTAGCCATTAGCATTATTATGTCTGTCCCTTTCCTTTCTATACCTTTATTTTTATTTCTCAATTTCTATTCTGCTCTGTCTCAGAAACCTCCAACTCAAACCTTTAAAAAGTGTGCATATTTTCTGTCTTTGCCTACAGTGCCTCTATGGACTCTTCCTGCTTTCCTACTCTCTACCCCAGACAGCAAAAGGATTTTCACGACCAAGCCCTCAGTTCAAGGCAGTCACTGTGGTTGCTTCCTGGACACTGATGCTTTAAGTTAATGAAGCTTCTGAGCCCAGGCAGAACGGGGAAGAAGATCCTGCTGAGGATCTAGCTCCATTTCTGCCAATATCCTTGAGCCTCTTGCCTCACAGAAACCACCCCACTAAGGGCCTGGAGTTCACGCCGCTCTGGCTCCCAGAGGCCTTCCTGTGGAGCATCACCACGTCTGTCTCTCCGGGAGGCTTTAAGTCGTGTTGATCTTTCATTCCAGTCCTTTGGACTCCTGATTGCTTCCAGATTGAATCTGATAAACTTATTTATGACTAAGGTTTTAGTCATCGATAGTGACTTGAGCATTCATCTTTTCCACTTTAATAGTGACTTGCACTACCTTGGCCCTGAAGACGATGGGCCAGAGGCAAAACAGCAGGAAGGACACTGGGACGACACTGATGATGAGATGAACAACCGCATGTGCATATGAGATGTTCATATGCGGCTTCCCAAAGCATTCTTCAAGTCCCATTGGGATGAAGGAACTGCGTTGTCCTGGTACAGGGAAGGTTTCATACAATACTGATGATGGAACTGTGCACTTGCATGGTATGAGAAGTGTTGTTAGTAAAATGTATCATTGGAAGCACATGAATTAGAGACAACTTGTTAATACCGGAGACACCCAGATAAAACAGTGTCCTTATTACTAAGCATTTCTAAACTTTGTTAACAAAAGGAAAACAGAGCAGTTGTGGCAAATAATACATTTCTTCCTTCTCTGAATGGTTCTTGGGAGGAAATAATTAGGTGTAATCAAACATCATCCCAAATTCATTGATCTCCCTCCTTCTGTTTATTATACTAGTAGGCTTGGGGAATAGACACCAGGAATGTTTTTTGCTTTGTTTTGTTTTTGCCACCACTGAAAAGTGATCTCTAAGAGTGGAAATTCCAGGCACTGTGATGGATTACCAGCATACAGGCAAAACTTGGGGTCAGTAGAGTACATTAAGTATCCTGAAAGACAAGCTACTTAATAACCAGTGTGGCTGAAGGTGATTGCAGTGAGTCACATTTCCTAGAGATGAATTCTGATGCGAAGAGGAGGAGGTAGTCACAGCCTTGCTGCAGGCAAACTGAGGAATAGGCAGTTGTTGTCTGCAGCTGTAAGGTACGGACCCCAGAAAGCGGCTTCCTCTACCCGGAGGAATATAAGCAGGGAGGCAGGCCATTGGAGGCTCGTGTCTAGGAAAGCATGAGGACTTTCTCTTCCTCAGGGACCCAGACATTAACACACCTGAACTCGATGTTCAGAGAGGAGGAGTCAAAGGTTTTTGAAGAGCCTGTTA
Organism: Ia io; assembly: GCA_025583905.1. Classification (NCBI taxonomy): domain Eukaryota; kingdom Metazoa; phylum Chordata; class Mammalia; order Chiroptera; family Vespertilionidae; genus Ia; species Ia io. Next base: position 49,857,893 of record JAJQQW010000007.1, on the reverse strand, counting down.
GACGGAGGTGCTGCTGCACCGGAGCCCTGTGCCGAGACGAGCGGTCTCAGTCCTGTGGTGCTAGAGGGGACCTAACGGGGCAGACTGCAGCTCTCTCCCGAAGTGCAAGCAGCATCTACATTACATTTCCTTTGGAATCTTTCCAGGCTCTCCTGGGGTTTGCAATTTCCAGTAGGAAGAAGGATAATTTATTTTAATATCATGGGCTTCTCATCATATAGACGTCCTAGTTTCCATGTACTGTCGCTCATTCCAAAGATTTAATTGGCCACCTTGTTAAACTGTTTCCTTTTGCCCTCTGGAACCTCTGCTGCTTTGGAAACAAACTCTCATGAATCCTCAGTCTCTTGAGGATTATGTGAAACACTTACTGTACAAGGAAAATCAGAAAGATGAATGTATTAGTCAGGGTTCTCCAGAGAAACAGAAGCAATAGGATGTTCACACACACACACATGATAAGATTTGGCTCATGTAATGATGGAGACTGGCAAGTTCAGAACCTGCAGCACTGGCTGGCAGGCTGGAGACCCCTGAGAACCACGGGTGCAGATAGCACGCACTGGAGTCTGCTGGAGAGCCCACTCTTACCGGGGAGGCTGGCCTCCTTGCTCTATTTAGGCATTTAACAGGTTGGCTGAGTCCCACTCACATCCCGGAGGGCAATCTGCTTTACTCAAAGTTCACAAATATAAATGCTAATATCATCTAAAGTTGACACATAAATTAACCATCACAAACAGCTGGTTTTCTTAAAATAAGTATTTTCTTTCATTTCTTACTTTATTGGGACCTGCATTTCCCAAAATGAAACTGCTTTCCTTGTTCCTTCCTTCACAGAGGCAATCTGTCCTCTCATATACCATGGCCAGGGGGCTCAGAACAATGTTATCCTTCTCTTAGCAGCCCAGTGTCACTTCCAGACCATTTTCCCCACTGTTTGCAGAAATCTATCTTCCTTCAAGCTTGTGCTAATAGGTTACGACACCTGTCACCTCTTCATGTCACTGTCAATTTCCTACTGGTCAATCCCTCACATTCATTTAATATTCTCACACCCAACTTGCAGTATTTCCTTCTTAACTTGATTCTTCTATTCCCATGGGTGACCTCAATGCCCATGGTACTGACTCATCTTTAAATAAAGAGTTTTGGACTCTGGGGCTGCCAGTGCAGGCACAGAGACCACGCCATGTTGAAGAACAGGATTGCTTGCGACTAGGACCCTAGCCTCACCACCACCCAATCTGGTCTCAGATGCAAGCCAGGACCCTACAACACTCGGGACAAAGACCTGAAGACCAACGGATGCGAAGATTCCAGACATCCTGGCTGCAGATTACTGTGAGTCACATGGAGCCCATCCTCCTCCCCGCCAGCCCGCTACAGCAACGGCATAGGACCTGCCAGACCCATTCTTCAGGACCAGACTTCCTGCTGACACAGGGCAGCTGTGTGACTTAACTTTGACTCTGGGCGGGCACACACACGGGAGTCTGTTTCCCGGTGCAGGAGTGGGCCTCCCGCTGACACAGGGCAGCTGTGAAACCTGGCCCCCCAAGCAGACTGGGGACCCTGATTCTCCTCACAAGAGGCAGCACTCAACACCAGTAACTTGACTCTCGGCATGCACATGTGGGAACTCTGTTTCTCATCGTGTGTGCACGGGATCCCTGATTCTCAGTGCACGCACACTGAGCACCTGCGATGCCAATTCTCAGTCCATGTGCACACAGGGACCCTGATTCATGGCACAAGGCCACACCGAGCGACAGAGATTTCGATACTCAATTCTTGGCACATGCACTCAGGGTATCTGACCCCTAGCATGCACTAGGGGACTCCGATTTTTGGTGTATGCCCACAGGGACTTTTTTTCAGCATGGCGCATGTGAGGTCCCTGATTCTAGGTGTGCGCACGAGGCCGCACTGAGTGCTGGTGACTCTGATTCTTGGCGTGCGTGGCTCCCACCGACCCACAGAAGCCACACATCTCAGTGTTGGAGCTCTTCAGTGACACTCAGGTGGCACGACACTCCCACTGTACATGGCTCAGGCCCCTGCAACTCAGCGTTTGGACCTTCTGGTGATAGTTAGAATGGGGAGACAACGAAACAATCCCCAAAGGAAAGAAAAAGAGGAATTGCCAAGAAAGAAAATAAGTGAAACTGAGGCATGCAATATGACAGCAAAAGAATTCAGAGTAATGGTGATACAGTTCATAAACTAGATGGATGAGAAAATCAACAACCTATGCAAAAATCAGGAAGAAATCAAAAGGGATATAGCTACAATAAAAAATGCTATGGAAGGTTTCAACAGTAGACTAGAAGAAGTGGAAGACCAAATAAGTGAGTTAGAAGATAAGGTACAGAAACAAGCCCAATCTGAACACCAACTGGAGAAAAAAATTAAAAAGCAGGAGGAGACCCTAAGGGAGCTTTGGGACAACACAAAACAAAGTAGCATATGTATAATAGGGGTGCCAGAGGACAAGAAGAGCAACAAGGCTTAGAGAGTCTATTTGAAGAAATAATGACAGAAAACTTCCCTGATTTGGTGAAGAAAAAAGTCGCACAAATACAGAGAGTCCCAAGCAAGATGAATCCCAAAAGACTCACACCAAGACACATCATAATTACAATGGCAAATGTTAACAACAAAGAGATAATCTTAAAGGCTGAAAGAGAGACAGAGAGTTACCTACAAAGGATCCCCCATCAGATTATCAAATTATTTCTCAACAGAAACACACCAAGCTAGAAGGGAATGGAATGAAGTATACAAATTGATGCAAAGCGAAGTACTGAATCCAAGAATACTTTATCCAGCAAGACTATCCATCAAAATTGAAGGGGAAATCAGGAGCTTCACAAACAAAAAAAAATGCTAAGGGAGTTTATCACTACCAAGCCAGCAATGCAAGAAATGCTAAATGGAATGCTGTAAAAAGTAGAAATAGAAAAGGAGGAAGGAACACAGGCATAAAGTACAGAAATGGCTACAAACAAGTACCTATCAACAATAACATTAAATGTAAATGGATTAAATGCTTAAACCAAAAGACACTGAGTGACTGAATGGATAAGAAAACATGACCCACATATATGCTGTCTAGGAGACCCACTTCAGAACAAGGGACTCACACAGACTGAAAGTGAAGGATGGAAAAATATCTACCAGGCAAATGGAAATGAAAAAAAAAAAAATCTGGGGTAGCAATACTTATATCTGACAAAATAAACCTCAAAGTGAAGACCATAATAAGAGACAAGGAAGTCCACTTCATAATTCTAAAGGGATCGATACAACAAGAGGATATAACTCTGGTAAACATATATGCACCCAATGCCAGAGCACCCAAATACATAAAAAAAAAAAAACTTCTGGAAGATATCAGGGAAGAGATTGACAGCAATACAATCATAGTAGGAGACTTTAATGCCCCATTAACATCACTAAATAAATCCTCTAGACAAAAAATTAGCAAAGAAACAGCAATCCTAAATGACTCACTAGATCAGATGGACTTAATTAACATCTTTAGAACACTCCACCTCAAAGCTACAGAATATACATTCTTCTCAAGTGCACATGGGACATTTTCAAAGATAGACCACATATTGGAACACGGGCAAAGTCTCTCCAAATTCAAGAAGATTGAAATCGTGTCAAGCATCTTCTGAGGTCACAATGGCATAAAATTAGAAATCTACTACAATAAAAACAATTACAAAAATTCAAAACACTTGGAGGCTGAATAGCATACTATTAAACAATGAGTGGGTTACCAGAGAAATCAAAGAAGAAATAAAACACATCCTGGAAACAAACAACAATAAAAACACAACAATCCAAAATCTTTGGGACACAGTGAAAGCAGTCCTGAGAGGGAAGTTCATAGCATTACAGGCCTACCTCCCGCCACCCCCCCCCCCCCAAAAAAAAGAAAGAAAAACTGGCAATACACAATCTAACTCTGCAACTAGAAGAATTAGAAAGAGAGCAACAAGAAAAGCTCAGAGTGAACAGAAGGAAGGAAATAATAAAGATCAGAGTGGAAATAAATGACATAGAGACAAAACACACACACACACACAAACAATACAAAAGATCAATGAAACTAAGAGCTGGTTCTTTGAAAGGATAAACAATATTGATGAACCTCTAGCCAGGCTAACCAAGAAACAAAGAGAGAGGACCCAAATAAACAAAATCAGAAACAAAAGAGGCAAAATAATAACAGACCCCACAGAAATACAAAGAACCGTAAAAAAAAAAAAAAAATACTATGAGCAATTCTATTCCAAAAAACTGGTCAAACTAGAAGAAATGGACATATTCCTAGAAAAATACAAGCTTTAAAACTCAACCAGGAGGAATCAAAAAATCTGAGTAGGCTGATAACTATGGAGGAAATTGAAGCAGTAATCAAAAAACTTCCAACAAACATAAGCCCTGGACCAAACGGCTTCACAGCAGAGTTTTATTAAACATTCAAAGAAGAAATAAAACCTATATTCCTCAGACTATTACAAAAAATTCAAGAGGAAGGAACACTTCCAAGCTTTCTATGAAGCCTAATACCCTAATACCAAAACCAGATAAAGACAATACAAGGAAGAGAATTACAGGTCAATATCCCTCATGAACATAGATGCCAAAATTCTCAATAAAATTCTAGCAAATAAAATCCAGCATTACATTATAAAGATCATCTACCATGACCAAGTGGGATTTATTCTGGGGATGCAAGGGTGGTACAATATCTGCAAATCAATAAACATGATACATCACATAAACAAACTGAGAGATAAAAAACCATATAATCATATCCATTGATGCAGAAAAAGCATTTGACAAAATCCAATCCCCTTTCTTGATAAAAACTCTCAGCAAAGTGGGAATAGAGGGATCATACCTCAACATAATAAAAGCCCTATATGACAAAACCACAGCCAACATCATACTCAATGGGCAAAAACTAAAACTATTTCCCCTAAGAACGGGAACAAGACAGGGATACCCACTCTCATGACTCCTGTTTGACGTAGTACTGAAAGTACTAGCCATTGTGATCAGACAAGAAGAAGAAATAAAAGGCATCCAAATTGGAAAAGAAAAAGTAAAACTGTCCTTGTTCGCAGATGACATGATATTATACATAGAAAACTCCAAAGACTTCATCAAAAAACGACTAGACTTAATAAATGAATTCACAATATAGCAGGATACAAAATTAACACCCAGAAGTCAATGGCTTTTCTATACACCAATAATGAACTCACAGAAAGAGAAATTAAAAAAGCAGTTCCATTTACCATTGCAACAAAAACATTAGGATACCTAGGAATAAATTTAACCAAGGAGATGAAAAAAGAGATAGAGAAGACATGAACAAATCGAAGAATATACCATGTTTATGGATTGGTAGAATCAACATCATTAAAATGTCCATACTACCCAAAGCATACTTCAAAGACCTATAACAAACTCTCTAAAAAATCATCTGGAATAAAAAAAGACCCTGAATAGCTGCAGCAATCTTGAGAAAGAAGAACAATGTTGGAGGGATCACAATACCAGATATCAAGCAACAGTACAAAGCCACTGTTCTCAAAACTGCCTGATACTGGTACAAAAACAGACCTATAGACCAGTGGAACAGAACGACACAAGCCATTATGTTCAATTAATATTTGACAAAGGAGGCAAGAGCATACAATGGAGTCAAGACAGTCTCTTCAATAAATGGTGTTGGGTAAACTGCACAGATACTTGCAAAAAAAAAAAAAAATGAAACTAGACCATGAACTTACACCATATACAAAAATAAACTCAAAATGGATAAAGGACTTAAACGTAAAATGGGAAACCATAAAAATCTTAGAAGAAGCCCTAAACACCAAAATAGCAGTCATTTGTTGTAGCAATATCTTTGCCGATACATCTTCTACGGCAATGGAAACAAAGGAGGAGAAAAAAACAAATGAGATTACAGCAAAATAAAAAGCTTCTGTACAGCAAAAGAAACCATCAACAAAAAAACAAGAAAGCCCACTGCATGGGAGAACATATTTGCCAATGTTATCTCCAGTAAGTGTTTAATCTCCAACATTTAAGGAAAACTCATACAACTTAACAAAAGGAAGATAAACAATCCAATCAAAAAAAATGGGCAAAGGACCTAAATAGACACTTTTTAAAAGAGGACATACAGAAAGCCAAGAGACATATGAAAACATGCTCAAAGTCACTAATCATCTGAGAGATGCAAATCGGAAAAATGAGGTACCTCTCACACCTGTCAGAATGGCTATCATCAAATCAACAAATCAACAAATGACAAATGCTGGAGAAGATGCAGAGAAAAAGGAACCCTCATGCACTGCTGGTGGAAATGCAGACTGGTGCAGCCACTGTGGAAAACAGTATGGTGTTTCCTCAAAAAAATAAAAATGGAACTCACATTTGACCCAGTAATCTCACTTCTCAGAATATATCCCAAGAAAACAGAAACACCAATCAGAAAGGATATATGCACCCCTATGTTCATAGCAGCACAATTTACAATAGCTAAGATTTGGAAACAGCCTAAATGCTCATCAGCAGATGAGTGAATTAGAAAACTGTGGTACATTTACACAATGGAATACTACGCTGCTGTAAAAAAGAAGGAATTCTTACCATTTGCAACAGCATGGATGGAAATTGGAGAGCATTATGCTAAGTGAAATAAGCCAGTCAGTGAAAGAAAAATATCATATGATCTCACTCATTTGTGGAATATAAAGAACATTATAAACTGATGAACAAAAATAGGTACAGAAGCAAAGAAGCACCGAAGAGACTGTCAAACTATAGTGGGAAGGCTGGGGAGAGTTGGACGGGGGAGGTAAGAGATCAACCAAAGGACTTGTATGCATGCATATAAGCATAGCCAATGGACGCAAGACACTGGGGGTGGAGGGTGAGGGCATGTGCTGGGGGGTAGGGCATGTGCTGGGGGGTAGACTGGGGGAAGGTCAATGGGGGAAAAAAGGAGACATAAGTACTACTATTTGTAATACTTTAAACAATAAAATAAAATTAAAAAGGAAGGAAAGAAAAGGAAGGAAGGAAGGAAGGAAGGAAGGAAGGAAGGAAGGAAGGAAGGAAGGGAGGGAGGGAGGGAGGGAGGGAGGGAGGGAGGAAGGAAGGAAGGAAGGAAGGAAGGAAGGAAGGAAGGAAGGAAGGAAGGAAGGAAGGAAGGAAGAAGGAAGGAAGGAAAGAGTTTTGTCATCTCCTTGATTCTTAAGATTTCACTCCACCCCGTTTTCAGCCATCCAATCTACATCCTAGGCCTTATATGGAATTCATTATCTTTCCTTCATCTACATTTCCTAAATCATAGAAGCCATTTTCTGTTGTCAAGTCCTAAATAAAAGCATCCAGTGAGAAGGACACTTAGCCAAAGAGCAAGAATTAAATAAGCAAGAAAATTTCTGTCCAATCTCCTACTCACCAATCAATGTTCCTCAGTCCCTCCAAAACACTGATACAAAATTATTTCCTTACACAAAAAACTGTAGTGGTTTAGTGGATAAGTCCTAATCCTTCCTGTGGTATGCAAGGGGCTTCATGATCAAAATTCTTCCTAAGCCTTCAACATTCAGTGCCTGCATACATACTCTGCTGTCTGTTTAGTGAAAGACTTTCAGATCCCATGATTAAACTTGCTTTCTCAGATGTCTTTCCTTACCTGTTGTTCTCTGTCTGGAAAGTCTCCTACTTTTATACTTTTGTTTACATAGCAACTAAGGCAAGGGGCACTTCCTTGGACAAGTCTTTCCTGAACTTCCCTCCCACCCACCCACCCAAACCAGAGATGATAGCTCCCTCCCCGCATGCTACACTTATCTCAAAGTTCCCATTACTTCATATCGTAATTTACTTGTTTGTCTATGTGTCAGTATTCTTCCCATATTCTGAGTTTCTTGAGGGTGAGATCTGTGTACTATTCAATCCTCAGCACCCTATGTAGTGAATGACTATAAGCCCTACTTATTTAAGTCTACTTAGAACAAGTTGACTAACAACATGGCCAGGAGGCTCAGACACTCCCAGACCATTAAGAGAAGTTCTCTTGGGCCCTCTTGCCCTGTTTCTCCTCACTCTGATGCTGTGTCCATCTGGCATCTAGTCTCTTTGGTTCCATCTCTCATCTCTCAGTCTGTGTTTTCCCTCTGGACAAGACAGCAGAACCCAGATTTTTAAGCTGCTTAGGGCAACAGTTCAAAACCTCTGTGTCTCAAATGTGTTGAATCACAGAGAAAAAAGAAAGAAAAGGGTGGAGTTACAGGGAGCTTTTCTGAGAATTCAAAATTAATACCACATGCCACAATGTGCATGAATCTCAAAACCATTACACTGACACAAGCAGCCAGACATACACACATAAAAAATGTACATATACCAATATAAACTAATTCATGCTGATAGAAGTCAGGATAGTGGTTATTTAGGACTGGAGTGAGTTGAAAGGAACATGGATTGGAATATGGGTGCTTGTAATACTCTGTTTCTTGATTTAACTGTTCATTTTGTGAAGATTTATTTAACTACACTTAAGATCTGTCCACTTTTCTGTATTATATAGTAATACACAATGAAGAATATAAAGTTAAAAAATTAATGATACAATGGGAAACAATTTTATACTCAGGAGAATAATAAAAACTTTAAAGCCTGACTAAGCAAAGTTTTATCAAGAATGGGGAAAATGGGAAGTCATTTTTAGAAATGGAAATTGGCCAAAAAAAATATTTGGCAAACAATTTGGCATTATCTTATAAGGCTGAACATGTGCATATTTTGCAATTTACTTAATTCCATTCCTAAGCCAGAGAAATTCTTACATATCTGTAGCAGAAAACATAAAAAAGAATGTCCAGCTTTGGCCAGTGTGGCTGTGGTTAGAGTGTCGACCCGTGCACCAAAGGGTCTCGTGTTCAAGTCCCTGACAAGGGCATGTACCTGAATTGCAGGTTCGATCTCCCACCTCAGTTGCAGCACATGAGGGAGGCAACCAATTGATGTGTGTCTCCCTACATTAATGTTTCTCTCTCTCCTCCTCCTCCTTCTTACCCCACTCAGATGAGGATTAACAACAACAAAAAATGTTCATAGAAGCATTGCTCATGGATTTTTTAAAAAAAAAAAAAAAGAAACTTTGGGATGACCAACTATCAGGGAAATAGATAGATAAATGGCAGTACATCCACAGTACACAGCAGTAAAATTAAAAGAATACAACCACTCACATCAACAGAGATGGCTTTAGAAACAAAATGTTCAATGAAAAAGTCACAAGAGACTATATATGATTCAATGTTTATAAAACCCTCCAAATTAGCAAAATGAATATATATACATATGTGATAAAGCCACTAAAAAAGCAAAATACTGTAAAAAACATAAGCTAGAAGATGGTAGCCTCTGGAGTGGAGGGAGGTACAGTTGAGGAGGGACATCTGGGAGCTTCACCCAAATTGCCCACATTCTAATTCTCAGGTTGGGTGGGTTAAATAATGTGCTTTGTAATTTGCATATGTATGATCACTATTCATTTGTATGTACAGATATTAACCAAGAAAAAATTTTATCTCGCTCCTGTTCAGTATAAGCACATGCTCTACTTGATCTCCTTTCTAGAGTCTCATAAAATGAAAAATACTGATAACAAAAACAATAACATGGCACAAGAACAGACATATAGACCAATGGAATAGAATAGAGAACCCAGAAATTGACCCAAACCACTATGCTCAATCAATATTTGACAAAGGAGGCAAGAGCATACAATGGAGTCAAAACAGTCTCTTCAATAAATGGTGTTGGGAAAGTTAGACAGATACATGCAATAAAATGAAACTAGACCAACAACTTACACCATACACAAAAATAAACTCAAAATGGATAAAGGACTTAAACGTAAGACAGGAAACCATAAAAATACTAGAGGAAACCACAGGCAGCAAAATCTCAGACATTTGCCGAAGCCATATCTTCACCGATACAGCTCCTAGGGCAATGGAAACTAAAGAGAAAATAAACATATGGGACTACATCAAAATAAAAAGCTTCTGCACAGCAAAAGAAACCATCAGCAACCCAATAAGAAAGCCCACTGCATGGAGAACATATTTGCCAATGTTATCTCCGATAAAGATTTAATCTCCAACATTCACAGGGAACTCATACAACTTAACAAAATGAAGATAAACAACCCAATCAAAAAATGGGTCTATTTATGGACCTAAATAGACACTTTTTGAAAGAAGACAGAAGGAAGGCCAAGAGACATATGAAAAAATGCTCAAAGTCACTAATCATCCAAGAGATGCAAATCAAAACAACAAGGTACCATCTCACACCTCTAAGAATGGCTTTCATCAACAAATCAACAAATGACAAGTGCTGGCGAGGATGCGGAGAAAAAGGAACCCTCTTGCACTGCTGGTGGGAATGCAGACTGGTGCAGCCACTGTGGAGAAAAGTATGGAGTTTCCTAAAAAAACTAAAAATGGAATTCCTATTTGACCCAGTGATCCCACTTCTAGGACTATATCCCAAGAAACTAGAAACATCAATCAAAAAGGATATTATGTACCCCTATGTTCATAGCAGCACAACTCACCATAGCTAAGATTTGGAAACAGCCTAAGTACCCATCAGCAGATGAGTGGATTAAAAACTGTGGTACATCTACACAGTGGAATACTATGCTGCTGTAAAAAAGAAGGAACTCGTACCATTTGCAACAGCATGGATGGACCCGGAGAGCGTTATGCTAAGCAAAATAAGTCAGTTGGAGAAAGATAAATATCACATGATCTCACTCATTTGTGGAATATAATGAACATAAACTGATGAACAAAAACAGATCCAGACACAGAGAAGCATTGATCAAACTGTCAAACCTCAGAGGGAAGGCAGGGGAGGGTGGGAGTAAGGGGGAGAGATCAACCAAAGGACTTGTATGCATGCATATAAGCATAACCAATGGACACAGACACCAGGGGGGGTGAGGGCATGAGCGGCGGGGGGGGGGGGGGATTGGAGGGATAAGGACACAAATGTAATAGCCTAATCAATAAAGAAAATTAAATAAAATAAATAAAAAACAATAATAATATCATTTTTAGAAAAACACGAAGCAAAAAAAGAAGAGCCACTAGCTAACAAAAGCTTTCTACTCGCTACTAAGACAGAAACTGGATGGAGAGGGTTGCTAAGGAACACTGGGGAGGGCCGGAGGGGGGAGCTACAGCCAAAACGTGTGTGGAGCAGAGCATGAATCTGAGGAGAGACAGCCCCACAGAACCCATAGAGACATCTGGTCCAGGGAAATGTCAGCTCTGCTGCGCAGGAATGAGAAGTGAAGAAGACAACAGGGAGATTCTTTGGACATCCAGTTCGTACCCCTCCTCCAACCCAGGTGGAAAATTTCTGGATGGAAAGTCCTGGGCTCCTGGCCAACGCAGCCTTGGTGAAGGGAGGCAGGTCTGGATTTTAGTGCTTCTTTGAGAGGCAGCTCAAGATGCCATTTCTGGAGTTTTTCTGAGATTCTGTAGCAGAAAACGTTGGGCTTCTGTGCTTTTCCCAGGGAAAAGCTTCTTGTTAAATCTGTTATCACTTGTCCATCTAATGTCCAACTTTTAAATGGTTGTTGCTACTTTTCCCTCTTAGCCTTTGTGTTTTGCCCTTTAAATTCCTTTATCATAGTGTTGGGAGGGAGCAAGGTTACTAGGGTGCTCCCACAAATTTGTATTTTCAAGTCCTATATTTAACCAAAAGTCTCTATAACTTTACAACAAGGAAAATAAAATTCATTTTTAAGCTTTTAAATTGAATTTATTGGGGTTACATTGATTAATAAAATAATATAGTTTTCAGTTGCACAATTCTGTAATATATCATCTGTGTATTGTATTGTGTGTTCACCACCCCAAGTCGAGTCTCCTTCCATCACCATTTATCCCCTTATACCCGCTTCTAACTCCCCTCACCACCCTTTCCATCTGGTAATCACCATATTGTTATATCTATGAGTTTTTTTGTTGTGTCTTTATTTAATTTATTTTTTTGCTTAATGCCTTCACCTTTGTCAGCCAGCCCCCCAAACCCTTCTCCTCTGACAGCTGTCAGCCTCTTCTCTGTGTGTTTCTATTTTGTTTGTTAGTTTATTTTGTTCATTATATTCCATATAAAAGTGAAATCATATGATGTTTGGCTTTCTCTGAATGGCTTATTTCACTGAGCATAATGCTCTCCAGGTCCATCCGTGCTGTTCCAAAGAGTAAGGTTTTCTTCTTTTTTATGACCAAGTAGTATTCCATTGTGTAAATGTACCACAGCTTTTTAATCCACTCATCTACTGATAGGCACTTGGGTTGCTTGCACGTCTTGCTATTATAAATAACACTGCTATGAACATAGGGATGCACCAATCTACATTCCCACCAACAGTGCATGAGGTTTCCCTTTACTCACATTCTTGCCAACACTTGTTGATTTATTGATGAGACTCACTCTGACATTTGTGAGGTGATATCTCATTGTGGTTTTAATTTGCATCTCTCTGATGATTAGTAACATTTGGCATCTTTTCATATGTCTCTTGGCCATCTGTATGTCCTCTTTGGAGAAGTGTCCATTCAGGTCCTTTGTCCATTTTTTATTCAATTATTTGTTTTTTTTAGTGCTACGTTGTGTAAGTTCTTTATAAATTTTTAATATTAACTGCTTATCAGATGTATCATTGGCAAATATGTTCTCCTATACAGTGGATATTGTACCAACCTTTCAACCCAGAAATAAATCCCACTTGATCATGGTGTGTGAACTTTTTAATGTATTGCTGGATCTGGTTTACTAATATTTTGTTGAGGATTTTAGCATCTATGTTCACCAGGGATATTGGCCTATAATTTTCTTTCTTTGTAGTATCTTTATCTGGTTTTGGAATTAAAATAATGCTAGCCTCGTAAAATTAGCGTGGAAGCTTGAATTTTTGGAATAGTTTTAGAAGAATGGGTGTTAGTGCTTCATTGAATATTTGGTAAAATTTGCCTGTGAAGCCATGTGGTCCAGGACTTTTGTTTGTTGGGAATTTTTTATTACTACTTCAATTTCATTAGTTGTAGTCTGTATGTTCAAATTTTCTGATTCTTACTTATTCGTTTTTGGAAGATTTTTTTGTGTCTAGGAATTTAGCCATTTCATCCAGATTGACCACTTTCCTGGCATATAGTTGTTCATAATGTTTTCTTATAATAATTTGTATTTTATTGGTGTCAGTTACTTCTCCTCCTTCATTTCTGATTTTATTTACTTATGTCCTCTCTCTTTTTTTTCTTGATGAGTTTGGTTAAATGTTTGCTAATTTTGTTTATCCTTTCAAAGAACCAGCTCTTGGTTTCATTGATTTGTGTGTGGAGGGGGGGAGCCTTTTTTATACTCTATTCTTCTGAGTCCAGCACAGCTAGAGAGTGAACAAGACCTGAGTAGGGGCAACTGGGGATTAAGAAAGAGACAGACACAGAGACACTATACAAGTAAAGCTGGACCGGGAGGGACACTATTCTCAGATGGAGAGACAGTGACCTAGAGCCGTGGTTGGCAAACTGCGGCTTGCAAGCCACATGCGGCTCTTTGGCCCCTTGAGTGTGGCTCTTCCACAAAATACCATGGCCTGGGCAAGTCTATTTTGAAGAAATGGCATTAGAAGAAGTTTAAGTTTAAAAAATTTGGCTCTCAAAAGAAATTTCAATCATTGTACTGTTGATATTTGGCTCTGTTGACTAATGAGTTTGCCGACCACTGACCTAGAGCTAGTGCAGTGTGTTTATTATATACAACATGATACCAGGAAGTTTTACTGGAGTTTAAGACAAAGGGAAATTATGTTAAATCATGCTTAAAGATCAGACTGCATTCTTCATTCTTGTGGCTTCTTGTAATTGTCAGGCCTGGCTGACCCCGGATAATTGCATCCACCCCTGGCGGCTGAGTAAACCTAGATAATGGCACCCACCCCCTGAACTAAAGGTTAGGACTGACAACATTCTTCGCCTTTGGCAAGCTATGTTTCCAGGGCAAGGCTTTGCCGACACCACAGGATTCAGCTGACAACCTTTACTCAGGTGCTCTCTCAGGTGCTCTCCACATCTCCCCCTTTTTATTTTTTAAATGTAGTTTATAGGCATCTAATTGGAGCCTTCAAACTTGGGATCACGGGAGCTTGCTGGTGACTGAAAGAAAGCAGAGTAATATTAGTGGTGCACAAAGGCATCCTATTAGGTACCAGGTGGCATGTTTTAACATATTCCATAGATTAAATCCTTTTAAATCATCTAGCAATTCTTTTGGTAGCTTTGCAGGAGATATAATCTCATCATGACTATTCTGAATGGCTTGAACATGTTTGTGTAACTGCACTACGTCTATACTGATATTATTATGATAGCATATTCCCTGTAGGTGCATTTTGATTTTATTCCAATTTCATAGAGAACTGTTATAGCAGGCTGAAGTTACACAAATTATATGTAAAAGAAGCATGGCATTGCAGCTGTTGTCTAATCTTGGCACTTTCTAATTGATTGCCTAGTCCTATTACTACAGCTTCCAAAACATTTAGCTTTGTTTCTAGCTTTCTGTCTATATCTTCTTGATCATGAAGTATAGCCAAGGTGTTCTGAGCCAATTCATTAACAGACTTTGCATTCTGGATGCTCTGGGTCAATGTGAGAGACGCAGTCACAGCAGATGTGATAACAGTAACTAGGGTAACAAGACCAAAAATAAAAAGTCCCAAAGCACACTTTTCCTGGGACAATTTATTGTGCAGTTCCTGCAATGCCTGGAGGCCTGTATCATGATACCATTTTCCTGTTATTTTGGTAGGAAACATAATAAAAGAGGATTGTTTTAAAATTAATATATTCAGATTATGCCTGAAAACATAGCTGGTAAGGTTATAGTGATGACATTGGACAGCATAATGGGTGCCTAATCTGGTGATGTTCACATTTCCAGTCACCAATACATGTGGGGGCTGAACATAGGCTCATAAGCCATAGCAAGGGCTCAATGAACACACTCCTTTAATATCAGCAGAGGAAGAGCTAGTAAAATTAAGAAAGTCAAGGGCAGTGGCTAAACACCAAAGATCTTTCTGCAAACCTCCTGTTTTTGTGGTCAGGGTGTTACCTACAAACCCTCCTGGAGACATAGACTCATGACGGGGATGTTTAGCATCAAGCCTCTGAGACCAATCCAATACATACAAGTCAAAGCCAGAAATATTATGTCTTACTGCTACAGGATTGGCACAATCTTGCCATTAAGGAAATGCCCCTAGCTCAATAGTGGTGCTATTAGGACAGTAGGGAAGCAGGTGATGCTTATCAGACAGCCATTGGGTGGTATTAGGAAACCCCAGTTTAGTAACTGTCTGAATATATTTTCTCAAATCCCAGGGGCCTGCGACATTAGCAACACTTGTGCCCTTATAGGACATCATATTTTCTTGGCCAACCTGCAAACATCCTGAAGCCCCCTTTCGAGAAAGATAGGTAATTATAAGTATAATTACCTTGGGAGGAAGGAGTTATGTGTTGGTTGGAGCTATCCCCGACCATATTGGTGTTAATAAACACTGGCACTGGTTCCCTGGTCCAGGTGGCTGGAGTAACCACAGGGGGGTCTAGAACATATGTTCAGTAAGTTTCTGCTGTAGCCATGCCCACCTGGCAGCTGACAATTGCCAGCATAGTGACAAAAAGGGTGGAGGGGGCTTACCTAAACCCCCTGTCTTTCTACCACTTGCTGAGCATTGATGGTCAGCTTCTTCAGTTGACCCCATGTGGGGACACTAGATTCTTGGGTGGCCTTGGTCACCCACCCTTTGCTCTCCTCCTTCTTCAGGGTCAGTGGCTGAGCTGGCATCATCACCAGAGGCATGATCTTCAGCTTCTTGAATGGCAGAATGAGTTGTTCTCCCGGATCCATGGTCGTGAGGTACCGCCCGCTCTGGCACCCAGATGGGGTTAGAAGTGCCTTCTGGAAATATAAAACATGGCCTCTTACCCACATCATCACTGTATTTGGCCCTCTCCACTGCCCTGTTTGTAAATCCTTCCATTGGCCATACCTGCAGATGCCACGGCCCCAGGAGCTTGATGCCTCTCGTCTGCTGTGCTACCCTCATTGTCACAATTTTAAAAATTTAAAGTGTAAAGAGCATAATTTAACTGATTCTGTGGAGTAGGATAATACCCATCTCCCCCTTTTTGTTTCTGCAACTGAGTCTTCAAGGTCCGATTAGCTCTTTCTACAATTGCCTGTCCCTGGGGATTATAGGGAATTCCTGTTTTATGCATTATTTGGTGTTGCTTGCAAAACTGCTGAAAGGAGGATCTTGTATAAGTAGGTCCATTGTCTGTTTTTATCTCTAGGGACCATCCCATGACTGGAAAAGCAGCTAGGCAGTGATTAATTACATGCTTTGCACTTTCCCCTGTTTGGGGAGTAGTGAAAATGAAGCATGAGCATGTGTCCACAGAGACATGGATCCATCAAAATCTGCCAAATTCAGGTATATGAGTTACATCCATCTGCCAGATTTTATTAGGTTTAAGTCTTCGGGATTTATCCCTAATGGCGGCACAGGGAGGTGAATAGCACACTGGGGGCATTGCTTAATAACTTGGCGAACCTGCTCTCAGGAAATATGAAATTCCTTGCAGAAGGCAGAGGCATTTTGATGATGCAGAGCATGCAAGGGCTGTGCCATGGAAAATGGAGTGACCTACTCTACCAAGGTAACAAGGAGATCTACTACCTCATTACCTGCAGCCAGGGGACCCAGGAGGCCAGAATGGGATCTAATATGGCCAATAAAACATGGAAACTGTGCCATTTTTGAATAACCCTTTGCAAGGTGGTAAACAAATGAAATAGCTCTTGAGAATTTGTATGCCCAATGGTAGCAGTTTCAATAATGGTAGCCATTCCTTTTACATAAGCACTGTCACTGTAGATGTTGATGGGCTCAGAGGAAAAAATTTCTAAAGCATAAATGAGGGCTTGGATTTCTACTCATTGTGCAGAGGAGTAATTTGTCTGAAATACTTTAGAATCCTTTACATTATGAAAGCCAGCTCTCCCTGAGTACATTGACATAAGCTATTTACCCTCTATTTAGGGAGGCAAAATACAAATCATTTACTTTTAAGTGTCCTTGGTTTAGGGAAGATAGGATTTACTAGATGGCTCCAAATTGGTGTTTTACTATCTCAGTTTCCCTATTCTGCTTGTCCTGGCTTACTGGACTGTGTCATTTAATAAATTTCCTTTTAACATTTCTTTCTACAAACTTCCTATAACTTCCACAGGCATTCTTACAACTTTCAGAAACATTCTTACAACTTTCAGAAATAACCACCTTTAGAAACCACCTTCTTTTTCCTTCAAAATGCATGACCATGCCTTAGACCTTCTATTAAGTATTTCTACTCTAATATTCTTTCTTTCTGTCATACCTTCAGCAACTTGTACAGATCTTTTCTTTCAACCTTAATTTTTTCAATGATAACCAAAAAGTAAAGAGCCAGCATTTCTTAGATTAACGTTTATGAACACACTTTAAATGAACTCTTACTTTCAAGAAAATATACCTTCAACAAAGTACAAAAGACCTTCTGTAATAAAAACTGAGAGCAGGAGAATTAAAACTTGTCTAGCAATCAATGTTTCCATCTTTTAAGTTATTTTTAAAT
The DNA here is from genome assembly GCA_025583905.1 of Ia io. Taxonomy (NCBI): domain Eukaryota; kingdom Metazoa; phylum Chordata; class Mammalia; order Chiroptera; family Vespertilionidae; genus Ia; species Ia io. Next base: position 49,840,068 of record JAJQQW010000007.1, on the reverse strand, counting down.
ATTTATAAGCTTATCATTTAACCCAGAAATGCTCCAAAGTCTTTAAGTTACCAAAGACTTTGGAAAATTATGTATAGGCATATGAGGCTGGAGAAAAGGCAGGGGGAGGAGGGAGCAGGTCCAGCAGCCTGTTCTCAGCCTATGGCAACTTGGATTTAAATGCTACATTTTTCCTTGGAGATAACATCTAAGGTTACTGCTGTGGCTTCTCTACTTTCACAGGGAGAAGGGCAACTGGCCCCTTCCTCCAACAGAGAGCACAGTCAGTCTCCTCTTGAGTGACTGGACTTTTATTATTAACATATTTATAATTATTACTGAAAAGCTTTATCACAAATTCTTCATTTTAATTACATCTATATTATATCTTAACAACTTTGAGATTTTAAAGCCAATTATTACCTAAAGCATTTTCTTGACCAATTTTATACCAGGAATAACTCAATGTGAGTATTATTTTATTTTAATTATGCTGTTAATCATAATTGCCCTTTCTGCTCAAGGAAAGGACATATTAATCTGGCTGGGAGTCGTATGCCCCTGGGACCTGGGAGGCACCCTTGGAATGCGGTCCATCCTCATTCAAGAACTGCCCATTATCATGGAAGCATTAATTTTGTTGTCCAACCCAGCCTGCATAGCTTACTTCCTTATGTAATTTCAAGTATATTGTATTGGTCTAATTTAGTTCAAAAATATTTCTTTTAGGGAGAGAGAATAAATCTTTGCATCACCTCAGGGCCCTCGGGGTGTCACAAAGCTGTCTTTCAGTTAAATTCTTGAAATATTACATTCAGAAAAGCTGTCAAGTATACCCAATTTAAAGGTTATTAAAACTTAAACTGGTTTTAACATTAAAGATTTGGTCTTGACTACAGAATTAATCATTTTCAATTTGGCCATTATATTTTTATATTTTAATAATACCACAGAAGTGCAGACTATACTTTGAACTGTAGAGAAAATGCTGGGGGGACATGCCTACCACTCACCTATTCCCTTGTTTCATGTCCCCAGGGCTGGCCAACTCAGGTTTGTGATGTCACAGGCAGGCATCAGACCACCCAGTCCCGGTAATACTGACACTGCCTACTGGATGTTTAATGGATGTGATGCTGGGCAGGGCTTTGCAAATTTCCCCCACCCTATCGAGTTCAGCAAGTACTGCCGCTCATTCTGCTTGGCCTGAATATTGAAACCTCAGTTTTGTTTTGTTTTTTCCCTTCCCCCGCCCACTTTGCCTCAGGTGGAGAAGATAATGAATTTTAAATCACAGACAGGCTTGGAATTAGCTGGCCTTTGTTTAAACTTCCCTGGGTTGTAACCTTCACAAATTTTAATACTTTCAAATTAATCTTAGAATCTTAAAATTTTAACACAGCATAGCAAAATCATAAATCAGGGAAGAGCAAATTATAGTCCCTAAAAGTTAGAAAGCCAAAATTGCATGACAGACATACAGACAGAAATCTTACTAGCTAAGAGTTTCTGGTGGCCTGGGAGGGAGAGAAAGGTCTCTAAGATAAAGAATTCTTGGCAGCTACTGGGAACTTCCTTCAATCCCTTCTATGTGGTTCAGCCTACTACAAGTAGCTTGAGCCTCCAGCAAAGTGAAATACGAAGTTGCTTTCACTTTTAGCCGTAAAGGCAGGGTGGCTAGGGTCATTTCCGCGAAACTGTGAGCAAAACCTTCCTCATCATCTGAGTCATCCCGCTCATGGTGACACTTGTCCTTCTCTGCCTCAAATTCTAGCTCCTGCTCATCATTAGGAGGTAAAACTTTATCAGGCGTGCTCTTGACTGCAGTCGCAGGAGCGACGGGCAGAGGAGGAGGTGGCACAGAGGGGGGAGGTGGTATTTTTAGGGATTAGCACCCCTCTACTGTATGTTGCAAAGCCATGGCCACACCCTGCTTAGCCATTCTTAAGCTCTCCTGTGCCAGATCAAGGCAGTCACGAATTAGAGACCATCGTGCGAATGTAGGAATAGGAATTTTTTCTGGACCTTCTGCCGTGTATCGGTCACGCAACTGCTTTCCGGCCTTTTCCCGGGTCTGTAAGTTGATGGTTCCCTCTTCAGGAAACGAAGGGCAAGTTTCATTAACAAAACTCAAGAAATCATGAATTTGACTATGCTTAATAGAGCATCCTCTAGCTTTGAGCATTGTCTTAAGCATTTGAGCATATAGGTCTCTCTCCTGAGACTCTGTATTTCCCATGTTTTACACCCAGCTATATTAATCTGCTCCTTACCTTACTTCTTAAATTCATTGCACACACCTCAGACCATCTCCTCACCTTATTGCTTGAAGTTCCCCTGTACTCAGGTCCCTGTTCTGGCACCAGTTCTTCCACATCCAGCGCAGCTAGAGAGTGAACAAGACCTGAGTAGGGGTAATTGGGGATTAAGAAAGAGACAAACACAGAGACATTATACAAGTAAAGCTGGGACCAGGTGGGACACTATTCTTGGATGGAGAGACAGTGACCCAGAGCTAGTGCAGTGCGTTTATTATATACAGCATGATACCAGGAGTTTTACTAGAGTTCAAGACAAAAGGGAAATTATGTTAAATCATGCTTAAAGGTCAGGCTGCATTCATCATTCTTGTGGCTTCTCATAATTGTCAGGCCTGGCTGACCCCAGATAATTGCATCCACCCCTGGCGCCTGAGTAAACCTAGATAATGGCACCCACCCCTGGCGCCTGAACTAAAGGTCAGGACTGACAACATTCCTCGCCTTTGGCAAGGTATGTTTCCAGGGTATGGCTTTGCCAATGCTGCAGGGTTCAGCTGACGAACTTTGCTCAGGTGCTCTCCCAGGTGCTCTCCACACTCTATTTCATTCATTTCTGCTATGATCTATATTATTTCCTTCCTTCTACTCACTTTGGGCTTTGTTGTTCTTTTTATAGTCCCTTTAAGTATAAAGTTAGGTTGTTTTTTTGAGGTATTTCTTGTTTCTTGAGGTGGGCCTGTAATGCTATGAATTTACCTCTAGCACTGCTTTCACTGTGTCCCATAGATTTTGAGTTATTGTGAAGCTTATTGGATCCTGCTCCAGTTTTCTGAATCTGGCCACTGGGTGTGTTGTATCTGGGCCTCTTGGGAAGTGCGCTGGTGCAGGACACTGCCTGTGATTGGCCCTCAGCAATCTAGTTTGTGGCTGCCTCTGCTGGACCTGCATGCACATAGGAAGGACCAAGCTGTACACCAAGGTCAGCTTTTACCATAACCAGTAACAGGGACAGATCAGCAAAAGTCCCAAAGCACCCTGAGATCCATCTCCAGCTGCCTCCACCTGCTGGCTGCCTGTTAGGCTCAGTCACTGAAAGGGCATCTGGGAGGACTCAATTTGCATGAGGTAGGTTCTCAGTGAGTCACCAGGTAGGGGCACATGGTGTCCACCAGATTTTTGCAGGTTTAAACCTAGTGCCAGTGCTGGGTCTGAGGCCACTCAGCAAATGTCCCTGGGTATAGTGTTGGGGTGGGGTCCCAGTGAGTCATCAGGGTGATGCCAGCAGAGTTTTCAGGCCCAAATAAACCAATATTTGGCTATGGGAAGGAAGGGATCTACTTGGTCTGGTGTGTGAGGGGAAAATGGCCCCTATTCTAGAACCACAAAACTCAGTCTGTCCCAAATTCTGACGGGAGAACACAGAGCTCAGCCAGGTGGGACTGCTAGGAATCATGAGGATGGGGGCTAGTGGATCTCCTGTGAGGGGGGTGTGACGTTCAGATTTCAGGGAATGTTAGGGGGTGGCCCCCACCTCAGAGCCTACTCTGACCTCTACATCCTGGCCAAAGCTGCTGACTACTCATCAGGGCAAAACTTCATAGGGTAGGGCAGGAGGGAGTCCAGAGGGTGATGCTACAGCTTTCTCCCAGGCTGATGCCACATGGAGGGAAGTGCTCCACCCATGAAAGATGGTGTCTTTGGTAAGGGAAAGTGACTCAACACACGAGTTGTGTTATGTTATTTAAAATGCATGTGTTTAAATGTAGTTCTTACTGTGGGTTGTGATTGCTTTAAAGTTTAAAAAGCACTCAAATAAACACTGGTGAGTTCCCAAAGGCCAGAGTGGGGCTTTCAGGTGCAGAGACTGACAGTTTCCTGGATGACAGAGCTGGAACACTGCCAGGCACACACTAGTTCTCAATTAGCTGTTAGGTGCCCGCCTAGGTGTTGGCCTGTGGAAAGGGAACTGGATGGTCTGGGGACAAGGTTGAGGGTAACTTTTTATAGTATATCCTTTTGTAAAAATAGCACCTGTTCATAAATAATAAATAAACAAACAAACACACTTATAAAAGGGCAGACAAATCCTTAAAGTTTACTGATTTCCTACACTATGCCAGGCAGTGCTTTAGTGTTTTACTGACAGAACCAATAAATTGCCTGAAGGAATAAAATGCTGCATCATAAAAAGTCTAAGGTAGTGGGATGGTGAAAAAACAGTACTATGTGGTGATCATAGCATGTTCTAGCGATACTCCCCAAAGGACATTATTCACTTATTTTTTTATTTTCTTTTATTTATTTTAATTTTGAGTCAAATTAGAGTGAACATCAAATGAAATCATTCAGGGGAAAGTATTTTGAAAATGAGAATAAGTAATACAATTTTAATGTAAGGTAAAATCTGAGATATCTGTAGTTCCTTTAGGGTATGAGAAAAATGAGGACTTCTCTGTCACAAAATGAGTTCATGGGGGCATTTATAGGATTATGTTTGCTTATTATATTTTGGGATGGAATTCTAAATAACCTCAAAAGTTGAAATATTTCCCAAATGTCAGAAATGCTGAAAGGTCAGCACAGCAAGCCGCAGAGGTTGTTGCTAAGCCTAACAAAGCTCTCTGTTTATCACGTCATCTGTACATTATTTTTATCATTGTCCTCCTAGCTGGATGGTCTTAGACAAATGATACTTTCTTACCTCGGTCTCCTCACTTATAATTACAGACATAGGGAATTACAGTCATTGAACCAGACAAAGAAGATCCCTTCCATTAACCGTTGGTGGAATACCTCGAGCAGCCAAGACACTTGGCCCTTGAAATCATGAATCAAGTCATTTTCTTTTTTTTTTAATTTCAATTCTTTATTGTTTAAAGTATTACATATGTCTCCTTTTCCCCTATTGACCTCTCCCTGGCCACTCCCACCCCCAGCACATGCCCTCATCCCCCCTACTTTCTGTGTTCATTTAATCAAGTCATTTTCATGAACCCATCCTCAGATTAGTTTAACTATGACAACTACCCTGAGACATGATCCTTCCCATGGTTCCCAGATCAAAAGAGAACCATTTCTACTGGAAAGTATTTCTGGCTACTTTCAGAAAGCAATCATTGGCACACTGTAACGCTCAAATAGTGTCAGGAAAACCAATCCACAGGCCACTATATTTTACTCACAGATTTTAAAAGAACTAAAATCTGTGCCTGCAATAGAAGAGGGACTCTCCATGTGCACATGAGATGCTCAATTCCACCACATAATCCCAAATGTTGAGGTCAGGAAGGGACCTTTATTATAACTCAATAAAGCTGAAAAGCATTAAAAGGCCAACAACTGGTGGGAAAACATATTGGCAATATACTAATAAATACTATACATTTAATATCTAGAAAATATAAAAGCTTCTATAAATAAAAGGAAGCAAAATAATAGAAAAATGGACAAAAGATACAAAGAAAAGATGCAAAGATAGAAAAAGGAATAGCCAATAAGATATTCAACTGGATAAAAATCCTGTAAAAATGATGTTATTGGCCATTAGATGAGCACATTAAAAAACAGATATTAATAAGTGTTGGCATATGGGGAAATAGAAGTATGTATTCTTAGAAGTTTTGAATGAAACCTCACCCCTGGGTGAGGTAGAGGGTAGAGAATGAGGTAGAGGGAGGATTAACTCTTTAGGTACTTTTATAATAATAAATATTTACAAAGAAGTATTAGTGTGTTATTTGCAGGATTTTCAAACAATACAGGAAAGAAAAGAAAAGAAGAGAAGAGAAGAGAAGAGAAGAGAAGAGAAAAGGAAAGGAAAGGAAAGAAAAGAAAAGAAAAGAAAAAAAGAAAGAAAAGAAAAGAAAAGAAAAGAAAAGAAAAGAAAAGAAAAGAAAAAAGAAAAGAAAAAAAAAGGGAAAGGCAGTAAAACTTCTGCATACATCAGGAATTAGAATATCGGGGTAGGATATATCTGGCCTCTTTAATGATTTATCCTTGAGAAGCTTCATTGCCTTCATCTAGATTTCTTTTGCTAAGAGTAGAGCAGTGATTTATAGCCCAATCTCTAGGACCAGGCTATTGGATTCAAATGCTACTCTATCTTATCAGATGTCTGATCTTAGTCCAGTTACTAGACCTCTCAAAACTTCCAAGTCCTCATAGGAAAATGGGGGAGGGAATATTAATACCTACTCCATAGGGTTCTTGTGAAGATTAAATGTGTAAATTCTTGGAACAATATTGACACATGGCAGACACTCGATAAATGTTAGTTTTTACTATTAATACCAATAAGCATCACCTATATGTTCTGGCTGCGAATAACATAAGAGAGCACTGCTCTCCTTCTTTGCTTAGTAAACAGGGAGAGAAGGCTGTGTTGGAAGCCAATCCACATATGAGTCAACCAAGGTGGACAGCACAGGCCCTGGCCTCATGCAGCCTACAGACCCAATAGGTCAGGTTCTAAGCCAGAAAGCAAGCAGTGCTTACACTACAGCAAAAACGGTTTGCCGGTTTTTGTGTGACTTTTCAAATGCTTTCAACATAGTAGGATCTCAATAAATGGGTATTTGGTCCACTTGGTAGAGCATTATAGTGTAGCGTTTCTATTTGGGCTCAAGTTCTGGTTTACAAGCCATGTGATACTAGACAGAAACTTTAATCCTCCATTTTCTCATCTGAAAAAAAAATGTGGACTGGGATGCCTCTTTTGCACTTTTGTAACTTAAAAATAGTATTTGCTGAGGGCTCAATAGTGCCTGGAGCAAAGTAGGTATTGAGTAGATCTTAGCTGAGTCTATCGAGGTTGGCTCATTTTAAAATTTGGAAATCAGCCCAACATCATGAGTAGCACTGTTTGCAAAGAAACCTTATGACAAAATACATCTGTCTAAACAAAGGGCTAAGAACCAAGAGTTAGTTCTCATTTTGGCTCAGTTGCAGACTTACGTGACCTGTAAAAGGCCAATTAAACAAAATATTTATTAATGATAATAAGGTCTGTAGCCAGAGCACATTCAGAACCACACACTGTGATTAGGCATGAACTTCATTCAAAATTCTTAGACTTCTGTTTGATGTTCTAGGAAGTCATTAAGCTGTGAACTTTCTCAGAACTTTCATGTAAAAATGTTGATTTGGTCTAGCTCCTCAGAGTGCTTCACGCCTCTGCTCTAGCATTTTTTGGTCAGCCACACATTTTCTAGTCCCCCCCTTTTCTTTAACCTCCTTTGCCAAAGGTTTCAGAAAGGTTGGACAGGGTGTTTCTTATTTAAAAATTATACTGGTTGGCTGAACGGACATTCTTTTGCAAGTGACTGTAGTGACGCACCCACTCCATCCTTCCGAAAGGAAATGTCTCCACCCAGCCTGAACACCCAGAGCATTTTCTCTCTAACCTCTTCGCATCTGTATGATTTTCTACCCCACATTACAATGACGTGTCTTTTCTCTTAGGTTATGTATACCTTGAGGGATCAAAACTTAGTATATAGATTCACAGGCCTAATAAAGTTCATAAGACTTTTAACTTTTATTTCAATACAGTAGGTCCTCAGGTTACGTCGGAGATCCGTTCCTACGGCGACGTGATGCAATTTTCACCGTAAGTAGGAACCCACCTACATAAGCACCTATGTCATTCACATGGAGCACATACACAGCAGTAATAAAGTGAAACAGTAAAAAAATTTTAAAAGAAAGATAACAATTCCTGACCTTTACTTGTGGTAAATAAATAAAAAACATAAAGCACCTATGTACAGAACTTTTTTTTTTTTAGAAATAAATGGGAGATGGCAACGTAACCACGAAACGACTGTCTGTATAAGGGGTTAGAGAAAAATCTGTTTTATAAAGAAGTCACAAAAATGTAATGGCCTTATGTGATATGAATGCATGTATGTACAGGTCTGGCCCTGGGCACTATTTTACAATACATTACAGTCTCTTTTAATCTTTTTATAAAAGCAACTTTTTTAAAAAAACACTTACCATGTATTTCTTATTCAAGCTTCACAACAAATAACCCTAAAAGTAGGTCATTCATATATTGACTCATTAATTCAACAAATATGTATTGGGACCCTACAATATACCAGATACTCTTCTGAACACATTAGGAATAATAGTGGTAATAAGGTCCCCATCTTTGTGGAACTTTTAAAGGGAAAAAGAGAGAGGAAGTAAATAAACATATAATAGGATATAAGGTAGAAATAAATGTTGTTTTTCTTCAGAAAAATAAAAGCTGCATGAAGCAGAGGATTTGAGGGAGGGTGGAGGATAGTTATTTATATAAGGTCTCTTCAAACAGAGGTAACATTTGAGCAAAGACCTGAGCAAATCATGCAGATATAAGAAAGAGCATTCTAGGCAGAGGGAACGCAGCGCCAGTGTCCTGAGATGAGAGCTTATTAGCATGTCAAGGAAGGTTGGAAAGGCAGACCTATTTCTTTCGGCCATCCTGCAGGGCCTCTTCGGTCATAGCAAGAATCTTGAGGATTTTGCTAAATGTGATAAGAAGCAATTGAAGGGTTCTGTGCAAGGGAATGACATAATCTTAATGACTTTTATACTAAACCTATTAGCTACAGGTTGAGAATAGAACGGAGGCTGGGACAAGAGTGGAGGCAACACTCTGTATTTTTCTCTTTTTTTAACATTTCAGTACTGGACTTTATTCAGTGTCTTTCTGAATCTATTGAAATGATCCATATGGTTTTTCTCCTTAAATTTACTTAATTCGAAAATTACATAAAAGTACATATTAATGTTAACCTTCCGAATATACATGAATAAACCACAGTTGTTTATAATGAGTTTTTAATGCATTACTTAATTCAGTTATTTTATTCACAATGTTTTCTATGTTTATATGTAAGGCAAGCCTCTAATATCTTTTCTTATATAATACTTACCTATTTTGTTTCAAGGTTATAGCAACCTCATAAGTTAGGTAATCTTCTTCTACTACTTTTAGAGTGTTTTTTTTAAGGTATAAATTACACATTCTTGGAGATTTGACAAAACTAGTCTATAAAAACTATCTGAAATATGGATTGGGGTAAGATATCTAACTAGTGGTTTATTAATGGTTATTGGTCTTCTCTTGTTTTTCTGTTTCCCTTTAGTTCATTTTGATAATTTACATTTTTTTAGACAATTTTAAATTTTCTCTTAACTTTCAAATTTATTTCCATGAAGTTCTTAAAAGATGTAATCTATTTTTTTCTGTGTTATATCTCACTTTTCATTGCTACTTTGTACCATCATCTTTTATTTAATCCATCAAACTAGAAATCTATTTCTGATTTTATTTGTCTTCTCTCTTTTTTCCATAGTGACGCTAGCTAAAGCTTTGTCAATTTTATCTTTTCAAGAACAAGCTCTTTATTTTATTAATTGTTTTTTATTATTATTTGTTTTCAGAAAAATAACATATTTTTATTTCTATTGTTTTTTTACTCTCTATTTCATCTCTGCTCTGATTTTAATTATTTCTTTCTTTCTACTGACTTGCAGTTTCATTTATTCTTCTTTTTCTAGTTCCTTAAGGTGTAATATTAAATGACTTAATTGAGATTTTTTTTCCTGTTTCTTGAGAGAGGCCTGTATTGCTATAAAATTCCCTCTTGAGTACTATTTTTGCTAGGTTCCCAACATTTTGATATGTCCTATTTTTATTTTCATTCATCTCTATTTATCTTCAAATTTCTACTTTTATTCTACTTTAACCCAATAGCTGTTAAGAAGCATGATATTTAATTTCCACATATTGGCGATTTTTCCAGCTTTTTTCTTGTAGTTGATTTCTAGTTTAATACCATTTGGATTGGAAAAGATGCTTGGTATGATTTTGATCTTAAATTTATTGAGACTTGTTTTGTGTCCTAACATATGGTTTATCCTTGAGAATGTTCCATGTACACTTGAGAAGAATGTGTATTCTGTTGTTTTGGGATGGAAAATTCTGTATCTATTAAGTCCATCTGATCTAATGTGTCACTTAAGGCTAATGTTTCCTTGTTGACTTACTGTCTGGATAATGTCTAAATTGTAAGTTCAGTGTAGCTCAGTGGTTGAGCATCAACCCAGGAACCAAGAGGTCACTATTCGATTCCTGGTCAGGGCACATGCCCAGGTTATGGGCTCGATCTCCAGAAGAGGGTGTGCAAGCGGCAGCCAAATGATGATATTTCTCTCTCATCAATGTTTCTCCCTCTCTATCCCTCTCCCTTCCTCTCTCTCTAAAAATCAATAAACACACATTTTAAATTGGTGTAAGTGGAGTGCTAAAGTCTCCTACTGTTATTGTTTCTCTTCCTATTTCTCCCTTTAGGTCTATTAAAATTACTTTATATATTTTGGTGCTCCTAGATTGGGTGCATAATATTCTTGATGAATTGTCCCGACATTCCCACTCCTCCACTGCTACCACATTAGCTGGAGTCATGCTGGGGAACTGCATCCATGCACTATCCCTGTTCCCACCCCTATCTTGCCTCCCCAACAAGTTCAATACACCCACCTTCAGGTGTACTCAAGTGTGGATCTCTTGGGCATGTTTGTGTGTTGAGCAGAAGAACTTTTGCTGGATTATGGATGTCCAACTAGTTGTAAATGTAAGGGGAAATACAAGTGGTCTTCTCACTCCACCATGATGCTAACCTAGAAATCTAAAAATCATCTTATATTTCTCTCTTTTTATCACTTCCTGCATATATTAACAAGTCCCTTGATTTTTTTCTTTCAAAATCAAGTACATACCAAATACTTCTGCTTCTCTCCATCTTTGTAGCCACAAGCTTAGTCATCTATCTGTCTTCTGCCCTACTGTAGCAGTCTTTTAACTGGTCTCCCTACTTCAATTCTTAAATATAATTTTACAACTACTACAACCTCTCTTTATATCTCTCTCCCCATCACTCACTACACTTCAGCCATATTTATTTTCTGTCAGTTCTTAGAGTATGCTAACCTCATCCCTATTTTCAAAAATCAATGGAAAAAAATATCTGAGTGAGGATTTTTTTAAAATTAAGAAAACAAAGTCTTATGAATAATTTAAAAATTAATTGTGGCTCATGGCAAAAGCTTTAGATTTTTATTTCTTTAATTAAACCCAGAAAAGAAAACTTCTTGAATGAAAAGGCAATAAAAATTAAACAGTCAAAACATATTGGAAATTTTGTAGTCATTGTTTCCAGTAATGAAACAACAGTTTGTTTTTTTCAGCTAGTAATTTTGGGAATGGTGTGGGTGGAAGAACAAAAGACCAAAACCAAGCATTTCAAAGCACTTGGGGAATACAAGGAAGTTTGTCTGTGGGTTGTTGTTTTTTTTTTCATTTATTCAGCAAATATTTGAGTTGACTAATGTACTAGTATACATAACTCCACATCAGTAACACTACCAGCACTAGGAATGTAAAGATGAGAAAAAGCTAGCCTCTGTTCTTAAGGGGCTCATTATTTAGCAAGATATACATTAAATGTATAGAAAAACTTTACCTGAATAAAATTGATGGAAGAAAGGACCTTCCAGGAAAAGGGAATGGCTGGAGCAAACACTTTTTATATTTTTTATTAATTTTTTTTTTTAAGAGAGAAAGGAAGGGAGAAGGATAGAGAGAAACATTGATGAGAGAGATACATCATTGATTGGCTGCCTCCTGCATACTCCTTACTGGGGATCGAGCCCACACCCCAGGCAATGTGCCCTGACCGGGAATTAAACAGAAGACCTCTTGGTTCCTGGATTGACATTCAACCACTAAGAACCACTGTCCAGACCGGAACAAACACTTTTGAAAGAACAAGAGATTCAGTTTGGCTGACCTATGAGAGTCATGAAATAGAAAAAAATAAAATCCAAGAAGCATACTGATATCTTTAATACCTAGCAAAGTAGTTTGGCTTCCATTCTCAATATTATTTCAGGCAATAAAATAATGGAAGACTATTGATTAGGAATGTGACATGATTTGAGCTATATTCTTCTATAGAATTGATCTGAATCTGGAGAAACAAAAAGCAGGCAACCCAGTTCAGAAACACTGAATTCATATAGCTAAGGAATAGATTTAGGTAGAGGCTTGGGAAAAGGGAAAACAAAATGATTGGATTCTTTCTTTGTTCCAGGCAATGCACTACATATTATAAAGTATCACTGACTCCTCACAAGGAGTTAGTCCAATTGGGTAGCAGTGTTATTATCCTCCTTTTACAGTATTACTTTTAACTTACTTTTTATTTACTTAGATTTCTCCAGGTGTCAATGGGTGTGGCACTTAAAACCCGCTCAGCAATGCTTTTGCTAAGAATCTGGGTGACAGCTGCTGTGTATGGGGATGAAGGGAGGACGGACGCTGGAGGAACGGCTCCTTCCATGCAGAGTCTGTTTCCCCACTCCCTATCCAGATGGAGCTTACTCAGAGGTCAGCACCATCTCAAAGCCGGGAAAAACTCAGCGCAGCCCTAGATTGGCTTTCCTGTGTTGGGCCATTTGGGGGCCATCCAATTGTCCTGGAATTTTGCAGTAACCTTCTTCAAAGAAATTTCTATAGAAATACTGAATACCTAATAAGATAGGATTTTTTGTTTTGCTGGAATAGTGCGGAAAAAAATCAGACCTTAGTTACCCATCAATTTCCTTTCCTCCCCCCTTTTATGTGTTTTTGTTTTGTTTTGCTTTCTTCTATTTGCTTATTATCTGATAAAATACAACTTTGAGAGAATTAACTGGTGAACCAGACAGTTTGTTGTCAATGGTAGCAAAACAGAGTTACTTAAAACCAGTCACCTCTGAAACTAGTCTATGATTCTCAAGAACAAGTCAACCAAGATAGTCTTAGGAAATATAGTTCCAGAAATATGCTGTTCAAAAACAGTGCTTCCCCCATAGCAATTGATATCAACTGAGAGAGGAAATATTATTCAACTATTACTGTGACATCATGTATGGTGTACACTCATAGAAAATTGGAAGTCTGCATTCAAAAGGCCTCACAGACGAAGGCCTGCTCGTAAGAGGCAGTGTGGTCCCAGAGTGAGCCACAGGACCAAACAGAATGAGAGGGGACTCTAGCTCTGGCATTTATTATGTGGCCCTGCACAAGTTGTTTAAATTATCTACAGTAACACCCCAAGATTGCTGTGAATATTAAATATGAAAATATACGACTGGCAGATTATTTCAACAAATAATTATTGAGCACCTATTAAGCCCACCATGCTGAATGGAGGAAAAGGGAGATGGAAATAGGAATAAATGAGAAATACATGGTCTCCATCCTCAAAGGCAAACATTGAACAATTTAGAAAGTAATGCAACCCTAGCCAGTTTGGCTCAATGGATAGAGAGTCAGCCTGAGAACTAAAAGGTCCTGGGTTTGATTCTGGTCAAGGGCATGTACCTTGGTTGCAGGCTCGATCCGACCCTGGCTGGGACCTGTGAGGGAGGCAACCAATCAATGTGTCTCTCACATCGATGTTTCTCTCTGTAACTCCCCTTTCCTTCCACTCTCTCTAAAATAATCAATGGAAAAATATCCTCGGGTGAGGATTAAAATAAGTAAATAAATAAAAAGTGATGCATCCAACAAAACAGGTACAGGATGCTATTTAGTAAGGGCTCAATAAATAGTAGCTATCATTTAAATTATTTTAACTAAAAAAACTACAAATAGTCACTATCAGAAAATAGGAAAATAGTATCTATTTTTAGAGAAAAAATAAGCAATTATTATGAGATATTTTAGTCTGTATTTATGAATAGATATAAATTGGTTTGAGTAACAAGTCTAGGATACTTGTGTTAATGTTAAATCTGCATTGCCAATTTTAAATTCCACCAACACTGCCTTAACTGTGTGTACCCAGGCTCATCCTTAATTAAGAACATGGTCTTTGGAATATGACATGCTTGGTTTTCAATGTTAATTCTGACAGTACTAGCTGAATAGCCTTGTGCAAACTTTTAACTCTTCCTAAGCTTCACTTGCTTTATCTGTAAATTGAGAATAATAATGTATCTTCTCTCCAAGTTGTGAAGGATAGAGCATTTAGCAGTGAGTGCTTAACAAATTATAGCTTTCACTATTGTTAGCCTGTAGCAGGCAGTATGCAAGAGTGAACAAGTCTATCCTCAAGGGTTTGCCGTATAGTATGGGTATTTAAATAGGAAGTCATAAAACAGTACGTTAATTGCTACAATAGGAAGAGCACACAGTGCCATGTGAGGGTGCATTGTAATCCCGAGGCTAGGACAGAGGGTGAATAAAGAAAAGTCTCTGCCTCTGTGAGCTTGTGCTAAGTATGAAGGAAGAGAAGCAAGACATGGACCTAATAAGTATACTGGGAGGCATAACGTGTATAAGGTGGTAAGTGCCTTAAAGAAGACCAATATGTTGTACAGGGTTTCTTGTAATGGACAACTATCTCACATGTGGTTTGTGAGCCAATCCATACTTCTAAGGAACATTGTCCATAAAACCTCAAAACTAATGGAAATTTTATTGATGGACCCTCCATTGTGCCTCTAATAAGAGATAGGTAGCCCCTATTATGCATTTGTCATCCTGTTTTTTGTGCCCACAAATACAAAACTCCACTGGAAAGATATTTGAAGCTAGCATATGATTAGATCCTGATTTTCATTATGCTCTTTTGAGATACTCAAATGGCAGAAAAAAATTCAGTCAGAGAAAATTAATGTTCATATCATAATGACATATTTAAATTTTTTCCTAGTAGAAACAGATCACTCTCTGTGTCAGAACTGGCATAGCAATTGTTAAAGCAAAAACACTCAAATACTCAGAGGTCCATTATGTAGTAAATCGATGATTTCCCCACACACACACACAGAATAGAAGCAAGCTCAAAATTCATGTTTGAGGTTTTAATGAAAATACTAGATTAGTTAAGGATGGCTGACACAATGCTACGAAATATGAAATACACCCACTTTTATTAAATAGTTAACCTGAGTATTAGACAGTGGAAGATGAGCCACATATAGAAGATTTGCCTCTGTTCTGATGCAGCCCATACTCTTTCTCCTTGCGTAGCCCACATCCTGCTGATTCCCCTTGTATGTGTTTCACGTGGCTCCTGCTCTATGAAGATCAGGGTCCTTGCTTTCTGTCTCTAATGATGTACCTGTTCAACTTTCACGTTAGGAACAATTGTCTTCCCTTGTGTTTCTAAGGGTGCTTGTTTTCTCCCAGCTCTTGGCAAAATTCCTCCTGCCAATTTCTTATTCTTCTGCGTGCACTTTATTGATGAGTGAAGTTACTGTCCACCCCTTTTAGTGGAAAAGCAATATCCACTTTGGTGCCCCACTGGAAAATGGAATTGCAGCATGAACTGAAACACAGACACTTTCTGACAGCACGTTGCCCTCCTCCTTGGCGGCCAGGCCTCAGGCTTCTCTATTTCACTCTTTCCTGCCTCATCCTTTTTGTTTTTAACTAAGAATCACACACACACACACACACACACACACACACACACACACACACACACACACACACACACACACACACACACACACACGGATATAGAGTTCCAATTCTGGGGAAGCTCCTACATAAAAAAGACAGAATGTCCACTGAATACAAATAAGCTGGGTTTCATCTGAAAAAAAAAAACACAAAAAACCTGTGGTTATAAAGTTGCATAATGCTGCCAACAAATGTCTTTAAAAGTCCCAGCTGTGAACTGACACATGCTGGACACAAAAAGTACAACTCTGACACAAACCTGTGATGTGATTAACTCACTAAAATTAATACAGGGAGTGGGGGGGTTGATGATCACGGAAAGCAAAACAGGCCTGAAGTCTTTTTAACATCCACAAAATCTCATTATTGCTGTTTGGACAATTGCACTTATTTCAGAATATGTGCTCACTGTTCCAGGAGCTGTTTGCAAACATTATGCTATTTCATTTTACAACTTCTTTATTCTGAAAGGATGCGCTCTGTGTTCTCCAACATTGAGTTGACAGCCATTTTTCATGCTACTAGTGGCCTGGTGCACAAAATTCATGCCCATTAAAAGGGGATTAAATGAAAGGAAATATTTTAATATTTTTGTCTGCCCTTTCTCTATAATAGAAGTGTCAGAGATGAAAGAAAATTAGTAAAATATATATGAAAATCTTCCTCCTGCCAGAGTCTGGGGTGTGCTGCGGGGCCCAGAGTCAAGTCCCTGCCCACCCGCGGCACCTCAAAATCGTGCGAGACCCAGACCCAGCCGGCCCCACCCCCATTGGGCAAGATCCAGACCTGGCCAGCCCCACCCTTGTCAAGCCCCGCTGGGCAGGGGGCGCAGCCTCAGGTCCCCGGCACACACCGGGTGGGAAGTGCAGCCTCAGGTCCTCCAGCTCACCCTCAGGTCTCCCGGCCCAGCGCCAGGGTTGGGGGCACGGCCTGAGATCCCTTGACCCAGGGCCAGGGTAGGCAATGCAGCCTGAGGTCCCCCATCAAGCCCTGCCAGGTGGGGGCACAGTCTGAGGTCCCCTGGCCTGGCCTAGGGAAGGGGGCACAACTTGAGGTTCCCCATTAAGCCCTGCGGGCAGAGGGGGCGTGGCCTGAGGTCCCATATCAAGCTCCATATTGCCGTGGCCTCAGGTCCCCCAGTCTGGTGCCAGGGCGGGTGGCATAGCCTCAGGTCCTTTGGCCTGGCGCTGGGGCAGGGGCACAGCCTGAGGCCCCCCATCAATCCCCACTGGGCGGGGGGCATAGCCTGAGGTCCCTCAGCCTGGCGCTGGGGCAGGGGGTGCAACCTGAGATCCCCTGTAAAGCCCCACCAGGTGGGGGGTGCAGCTCAGGTCACCTGTCCCAACCCAGCGCCATGCAGCCTCAGGTCCCTGCTGATTGCTCGTTAAGGCTGGTTACAGGAACTCGGCCTCCGCTGTGAGTGCAGCCATCTTGTCCATTATGGAATGATGGTCAATTTTCATATTCCCTCTTTATTAGATAGGATGTGCAGAGGCAGCTGACTCAGCGGTAGTATGTCCCAGGTACCTGAGGCACCTCCTGGCAACCTCTCCCCACAGAGCTCTATGAGAACACACTCCGGAGACTCAGGATATGTTTCCTGTCCTACCTCTTCCCTTCCATCATGAACCCTCTTGCTTAATTTCTGTCCCATTCTTCAAACCTGGATTGTCTCCCTGCCTAGCATCTTCATGCTAATAAAATGTTCAGACTATCCTCTTGGCTTTATGCTCCAAATTCTGTCCCTTGGGGCACCTGCAGTGTGATATATAATTGGGGTTCCCTGTGATCTAAGTCAGGTCCAACCACCCCAAGTTTGCTCTTGTCTGAAAAGGAGTTTTGAAATCATATTTTTCAAAGGTCCACAGGGGAACCTTCTCTTCCCTTCAACTACTTTCCCTACCTGTTTGCTAGTACCTATAATTAAAATATAAGCCTAGCTTGTCTCATTTTTGGTTCTTATAAGTGTATTTCTTGTATCACATGATCTCACGCATCTAGGGGAAATAATGAACAACATAAACTGATGAACAAAAACAAACCTGGAGACAGGGAAGCATTGATCAGACTGTCAAACCTCAGAGGGAAGGTAGGGGAGGGTGGGGGAAAGGAGGAAAAATCAACCAAAGGACTTGTATGCATGCATATGAGCCTAACCAGTGGTCACAGGCAACAGGGGGGTGAGGGCATATGTGGGGAGGGGTTTGGGATGGGAATGGGGGGATGAGGCAATTATGTGGTACCATAATCAATAAAGAAATTTAAAAATATATATAAAATATAAGCCTAGCATCATGACAGTTTCTCATCATTCTAGAATATTTGATACTTGCTAAAGGTGGAATCATCTCAGGCCTGGCTTTTTTTTTTTTTTAATCCTCACCCAATGATATTTTTCCACTGATTTTTAGAAAGAGTAGAAGAGAGAGGGAAAGACAGAGAAATATCAATGTGAGAGAAACACATGGATTGGTTGCCTCCTGACCAGGGCCCAAGCGAGGGAGGAGCCTGCAACTGAGTTACGTGCCCTTGACCAGAACGGAACCTGGGACCCTTTGGTCCACTGGCTGACACTCTATCCACTGAGCCAAACCGGCTAGGGCAGGCCTGGCATTTTTAATAATCTGGGCACATGCTTTGATAAAGGGACAGAACCATGGGGCTGCATTGGGGGGACTATGTCTAGGACACCAGATGTATGTGCATATGCATGTGCGTCTGCTTATGAGTGCTCAGAATTAGGCTGCTATTTCCGTCTCCAAGTCACAAAATCACCCTTTATTTTGCTGAAAGTTTTTCTTCTTAAAAGGGTACAAAGTTAAGTGAGTGAAATTTTTCTGTAGAAGTACTTTGTACAGAGAAGTGGAGGATGGTTCGATATAATTGCTAATCATACAGACTATGATTTCTCAGGGAAGGAGCTAGGAACGAACATTGTTTTGGCACCTGGACATGCCAGGAACATCACAAACATTATCTCAATTCTTCCAACAACTAAGGAAAGGTGGTTATTATTTTTCCCAATTTAGTGGGAAGGAAACTAGGCAAGGTCACAGATCTAATAGTGGTGCAGACAGATTCAAATCTAAATCTTTCTGATGCCTCATCTCATGTATTTTTTACATTCTGTACTAAGAGGGGTTCTAGTATAGTTAAGAGCTCAGATTTTTAAGTCAGACAAACGTGGGTTTGAATTTTTCCTCTGCCATTATTATGTCTGAGACCTAGAATGATGCAACTTACCTATGAGCCATGGCTGCTTCCAATTTTATATTCTTTTAGCCTTTGTCCCAACTTTCACTTCTGATGATTGGTGTCTATTATTGTTTCAATTTCTCATTGCCCATAAGTCATCATAAGCCTATGCTTCCCCTCTCCATCTGCAATTTCCATCACTTTGTCAAATTCAGACTTAATTGCTGGTATCTCTTAGAACTTCGGAATTTGAAGGCTAGATATTTTGATATTTCCTCAACTGTCATTTTCATTCATGCTAAATAATATTTTTTTTTAATTTCTTTATTGATTAAGGTATCACATATTTGTCCTCATCCCCCTATTCCCATCTCACACCCCTCCCCACGGATGCCCCAACCCCCTGTTGAACTTAACCATTGGTTAGGCTCATATGCATGCACACAAGTCCTTTGGTTGATCTCTCCCCCCTCCCCCCACCCTCCCCTATCCTCCCTCTGAGGCCCGATAGTCCGATCGATGCCTCCTTGTTTCTGGTTCTGTTCTTGTTCATCAGTCTATGTTGTTCATCATTTCCCCTAGATGAGCGAGATCATGTGTCACTAGAGATATACTTATAAGAACTGAATGTGAGACGAGCAATAATAGTTATGCTGACAGGCAAATGAATCAGTCTGTAGTGAGTTTCTTTCTGGACCAACAGTTCTTTTGAGACCCAATATCAATGTCCATCAGTTCCTTATGTGTATATGTCGGTACTGACCCCTCAGCTCTGGATGGTGGACAAATGGTGGTAATGCAGGTCCGACACCCTCTGGTTTGGTCTCGGCCGGACCCAGGGGCACGGCTTCACCCAGACTCAGGGGCATGTGGCCTCACCAGGACCCAGGGGGCGCGTGGCCTCACCTGGACCCAGGTGCGCGCGGCCTCACCCGGACCCGGGACCCAGCCTCACCCAGATCCAGGGGCACACGGCCTCACCCGGACCCAGGATGCTCCAGCTTCACCCGGACCCAGGGGCGTGTGGTCTCACCCGGACCCAGGGGCGCGTGGCCCCACCCAGACCCAGGGGTGCGCGGCCTCTCCCAGACCCATGGTCGCGTGGCCTCACCCGGATCCAGGGGCGCACGGCCTCACCCGGACCCGGGACCCAGCCTCACCTGGATCCAGGGGCACATGGCCTCACCCGGACCCGGGATCCAGCTTCACCCGGACCCAGGGGCGTGAGGTCTCACCCGGACCCAGGGGCGCATGGCCTCCCCCAGACCCAGGGGCGCGTGGCCTCACCCGGACCCAGGGGCGCGTGGCCTCTCCCAGACCCAGGGGCGCGTGGCCTCACCCAGGCCCGGGACCCAGCCTCACCCGGATCCAGGGGCACACGGCCTCACCCGGACCCAGGATCCAGCTTCACCTGGACCCAGGGGCGCATGGCCTCACCCGGACCCAGGGGCGCGTGACCTCTCCCAGACCCAGGGGCGCGTGGCCTCACCCGGACCCAGGGGCGCGTGGCCTCTCCCAGATCCATGGTCGCGTGGCCTCACCCGGACCCAGGGGCGTGAGGCCTCACCTAGACCCAGGGGTGTGTGACCACACCCGAGCCCAGGGGCACGCAGCCTCACCCAGACCCGGGACCCAGCCTCTCCCGGACCCAGGGGCGTATGGCCTCACCCGGACCTGGGATCCAGCTTCACGCGGACCCAGGGGCACATGGCCTCACCCAGACCCAGGGGCGTGTGGCCTCACCCAGACCCAGGGGCGCGTGGCCTCACCCGGACCCAGGGGCGTGTGGCCTCACCCGGACCCAGGGGGGCAGCCCCACCCGGACCCGGGACCCAGCTTCACCCGGACCCAGGGGGGTGCGGCCTTATCCGGATCCAGGGGCATGTGGCCTCACCCGGACCTGGGACCCAGCCCCACCCCGACCCAGTTCCCAGCCTCACCTGGACCCAGGGGCATGCGGCCCCACCCGGACCCGGGACCCGGGACCCAGCGGGGTTTCGTCTTCTTGATCCCAATTCCTGTTGGTCAATTCCCTCTCAGCAATTCCTTGGGCCATTTTCTCAGAGCTCCAGGGCGGCTGCCGCAGAACTCGTTGGGCTGCGGGCTCGGCGAAGCTCCGGTGTGCCCGGTGTGCGGTGGCGGGCTGGTCCGGGGTTGCTGCGTCGGCCCTTGGGTCTGCAGCGGTGGCCAGTCGCCGAACGTGCACACCTGGCCGCTTCCGGGGCATTGAGATTCTTGAAGGACTCGGAGGTCAGCAAGCGCGGAGTCTCCCACCCCATGTCTCTCAGGGGCTCGTCTGTCCATGCTCGGCAGCGAGTGGAGTCGTCCCCTCAGCCGGAGACCACTGGGGGAACTGCGCCGAGCACGTTCCAGGCTGCCATTGTGTCGCCTGAGCCGTAGTTCTTAAAGTGTGATCTTTGGGTCACCGGCATCAGCATCATCCTGCGTACCCCTCTCTTTTATTCTAATTGTAGAGGATCTGCTCAGCCAGCCCTCTGGTGGTTCTGGATGGTGTCTGCTCTGCTCTCCCGTCGTAGTCTCAAAATTGTTGTGGTAGGCAACAATCAGGCTTCCGCCCTATGCCTCCATCTTGGTCCTCCTTTGTATAGTTAAGTCTTGATTGTTGTTGGTGTCACTGGGAGGAATTGTCCTCCTGGCCAATTGTCCGTGAGGACCCTCTGTGTCTATAAAGGAAGAGTTGCTGTGCAGGAGACACGTTTATGGACCGGATCTTGTTGCAGCAAGGCTTTGGCGCTCACTGAGTCTGCCTCTTGAATGTGTCCCTTATGCGAGTGGTTGAAATCTGGTGTCATCTCACACCGACCACTAGATGCCCTCGTTTCTGGGTCTCCAATGGAGTGTAGGTCAGCTACTGCCTGAGGCCACTCAGCAGGAATTACAGCAAAAACTGCAGTTTCCTCCTCCTGTCTAAGCGGCCCTGGAGCAGTCCGACTAGAACCGCAGTTCATCTGGTCACGCTGCCACAGGGTTGGCCACCCACATGCAAAAGCCGCTGCTTGGAGCCCAGGTGGGCCTGCAAAACGTGCGAGGCGGGTCCCAGGGCGGGGCGGGGTCTCAGGGCGCCACCAGGCCGTGGCGTGGCGAACCGCAATGGCTGCAAGTCTGCTTTCCCTGCTTTCCACGTTTCTAAGCCCCCCCGTTCCACACTCCAGCGCAGCAAACACTGATTGCTGGGCGCACCTCCGCAAGGAAGTTACTCCCACTCTCCGACACGAAGGCTGAGAGTCCAGCCTCTCCCCGCAGGCGTCTGGGTCTCCCGCGAGTCCCCAGAAGCTGGATTTCAGGGTGATGGGGAGCTAATCTCCCCTAGGGTTGGAAAAAAAGCCGCACGACCCTTCCCCCGCCACCAGTCCGACCCACACGCCTCCGCACCTTATCCCTTCCGAGCTCGCTCTGTCCTCTTCCCTCTTAGCTGTAAATCCACCCTTCAGCCAGCTCTCCTGTGGTTCTGGGTGGCAGACGCTCTGTCCTCCAGTTGTATTTTTGAAATTGCTGTGCGCGGCACAGTTCATTTGTTTAACTTTGCCGCCTTCTTGGTTCTCCTCTCTCAAAATGGCTAAAGGACTTGAATGTAAGACGGGAAATCCTAAAAATCCTCCAAGTCGGTGTCGGCGGCCTCCGGGGCCCCGAGGATCTCACTGGGCAGCTCGGCCAGGTCGGTGACACGGATGGGCCCGTCCTGCAGAAAGATGGTCTCTTCCTTCACCGAGAGCCACTGTGCCGAGTCCGCGGCCGCCGCCACAGCAGCTGCCGCGGCCGCCCACGAGCTCACGGCCCCGGCTGAGGTGCTGACTGAGAGGAGCAGCCGCCCGGCCTGGGGAGACGTGAGCAGGAGTCGCCGCGCTCACCAGTCCATCTTTTAGTTGTATTTCCGAAACTACCATGCGAGGCAACAGATCAGCCGTTCAACTCCGCCGCCATCTTCCAGAGCCGTAGATTTTAAAGTGAGATCTTTGGCTCACCGGCATCAGCATCATCCCGCGTCCCCCTCTCTTTTATTCTAGTTGTAGAGCATCTGCTCAGCCAGCCCTCCGGTAGTTCTGGATGGTGTCTGCTCTGTTTTCCAGTTGTAGTTTCAAAATTGTTGTGGTAGGCAACAATCAGGCGTCCGCCCTATGCCGCCATCTTGGTCCTCCTCCAATAATATTAAGTCAATCATTTTTTCAAAGACATTATCACATGCTTACCGTGTTTCTGTACACAAAAAAAATGTTTATGCAGTTTATGTACTAGTATATTACTCATGTCAAATGTGATTTCGTTATTTCCAATGATCAGAACAAGTTTACAATGGCTGCCCTTGACAGGGCCAGCTTTAGTTGGGTTAGTAGATCATGAAAATATGTACTTCCCATTAAAATTGTATACTCTTCATTTAAAGATTTTTGATACATGCTTATTTCCAAAGAATATTATTGATGTAACATGATACAATAATGATCCTACCTTATAATAGAGAAACATGCAAATTGACCGCACCTCCGCTACGCCCACGATTGGGCTGGCGGGAGGCTGGGGGCGGGACTCCGGGTGGCTTATCCAGCCGTTGAGAAGATCAAGATGGCGGCGCCCAGTCCTCTTAGTTCCAGGGGTTGCTGGGAAGATCTACGCCCCGGGAGGTGAGGCCGGGCTGCCCAGCCGCTCCCCAGGGGTCCCTGGGGAGATCGTTGCCCCGGGGAGGCGAGACCTGGCTGCCCAGCCTCTCCTGGGGAGATCGCAACCCAGGGGGGCATGGCCGCCCTGCCCAGCCGCTCCTGGGGATCCCTGGGGAGATCGGCAACCTGGGGGGGCGTGGCCAAGACCGCCCAGCCTCTCCTGAGGGTCCCTGGGGTGATCGTCAACCCGGGGAGGCGTGGCCAGGCCCGCCCAGCCTCTCCCGGGGGTCCCTGGGGAGATCAGCAACCCCAGGGGCATGGCCACCCCCCCAGCCTCTCCCGGGGGTCCCTGGGGAGATCGGCAACCTGGGGCGGGGGCGTGGCCAGGCCCGCCCAGTCTCTCCCGGGGGTCCCTGGGGAGATCACAACCCAGGGGGGCATGGCCACCCTGCCCAGCCTCTCCCAGGGGTCCCTGGGGAGATGGGCAACATGGGGGGGCATGGCCAGTACCGCCTAGCCTCTCCCGGGGGTCCCTGGGGTGATCGTCAACCTGGGGGGGGCATGGCCGAGCCCGCCCAGCCTCTCCAAGGGGTCCCTGGGGAGATCTGTAACCCCGGGGGCGTGGCCAGCCGGCTCAGCCAGCTCCCAGAGATTGGCAACCGGGGGTGTTTGGCCGGACCCACCCAGCCGCTCCTGGGGTCCCTGGGATCATTGCAGACATGTGGTTGCTGAGACCCAGACCAGGCCTCTGGCCACAGATTCATAGCTTTGCAGAGACCTAGGGCAGGGATCTGCCTCATCTGCAGAGAGAGAGAGGTTCTGCAGTGCCCCCAAGACGCGGGTGGGCCCAGCCAGGGATCAAGGGGCATGGAAGGATTCCTGGCAGAGGGGCAAGGACCCTCACCCCTGAGGCGGGGGTTGAGGGGTGGAGCCACCTCAGTGGAGGGGTGCTGCACTGCAGGGTACTGGACTCACTGATGTGATTCAAAGAAGCTCCCAGTGCTAACCGGCCTCGCTCAGGCGGCTTTCACACTTCAGAGGCTGTGACTCCTGCTCCTGCCTTGACCCAAAAGCAAGCTCGCGACACCCTGCCCCATGGCAGAGCATGCCTAGGCAGTGAGTGGGAAGCCTTCCACCTGCTTCGGAGAAGGGGGGGCAATAAAGAATGGGGGGAGAGGAAAGAATGTGGAGCATCCGCAAGGAAGAGGTGCTTGAGAAAGAGGCTGGAAGCCTGACTGGAAGGTTTGTTCTGTTTGCTGGGTGGCTGCCCCTTAGGAAGCGCAAAGAGCATGGCTCTGAGGGCTTCCTGTGTGCTGAGTCAAGTTCCACAGCCAACTGGAATTGGCCTCAGTTTCCTGGTCTGTAAAATGGATTAAGCGTGTCCCAGTGCCTTCACTGAGCTTTGATGGCCAATTGAGATACTATATAAAGAAAATGAAGGAAGAAGTGAGAAAGAAAATGAGGGAAGAAGTGAGAAAGAAAAGGGAGGACGAGCAACACAAAAGGAAGACTGAAAGGAACCTGTAAACCCATTGTCACTTAAATAGGGAATATAGTCAGTGTTGTAATGATGATATGATGCCAGGTGGGTACTAGAAATATCGGGGAACACTTTGTAAAGTATATGATTGTCTAACCACTATTCTGTAACTAATATAAAACCTGAAACCAATACAAAATAATGTTGAATGTAAAGAAATGAAAATTGGAGTGAAATTTTTATAAATTTCAAAGTTTAAATAAAAGCTGTAAAGGAAGGAAGGGGAGAATAAAAAGTGTTTTTCAATTTACCACTTCATTAAAAAGACAGTTGTCTTTATATGGTGCTTTTATACTTTTCTAAGTCATTATCTCATTTTAATTTCTTGGCAACTTAAAGACAAGATAATTATTCCCTCCACTATTCAAAGAAAGGAAATCTTGGTGTCTGGTCCTAATGATTCAATCGTCAAGCCCTTATTGTAAAGCAGGGTTAGTAAAATTTTCTGTGCAGGGTCATATCTATAATAATAAAAGCCTTGGGGGTGACCAGGCCAGCAGGGGAGGGTATTTGGGGGCAATCAGGCCCGCAGAGGAGCAGTTAGGGGGCAATCAGGCAGGTCGGTGAGCGGTTAGGAGCCAGCGGTCCCGGATCGTGAGAGGGATGTCCAACTGCAGGTTTAGGCCTGATTCCACAGGGATCGGGCCTAAACCTGCAGTTGGACATCCCCCAAGGGGTCCCATATTAGAGAGGGTGCAAGCTGGGCTGAGGGACACCCTCCCCAGTGCACAAATTTCGTGCACCGGGCCTCTAGTTAATAAATATATAGCTAACCATATGCCAGTTATCATTCAAAGTAATATGTATATCTCTCTATATATAAAAGACTAATATGGAAAGTGTCCCCACGGGAGTTTGACCGGGAGACCAGGAGTTCTATTGCTCGCTATGACGTGTGCTGACCACTAGGGGGCAGCACGGAATGAAGGAAGGCCCCAGCCAGCATCTGGCAGCTGGGGAAGGGAGGCCCAGGCCAGCAGCCAGAAGGCCCCGATTGGCCCTGATTGCCGGCCAGGCCTAGGGACACTACCCATGCATGAATTTTGTGCACCAGGCCTCCATATCCTATATAATAAAGAGGTAATATTCAAATTAACCCTCACGCCCTTACAAGATGGCTGCCTATGACTAGGCCGGCAGGAGGGGTTAGTGAGGGACGACCAAATGACTGAACAAGCAGGCTGCATGGGAAGACCAGGCTGGCAAGGGGGTTAGTGAAGGATGACCAAATGACTGAATAGCAGGCTGCGTGGGGCGACCAGGCCAGCAGGGGGGCCATGAGAGGCAAACAGCCAGCAGGGGTGGGGGAAGGGAGGGATGAGGGTCAACCAGGCTGGCAGGGGGGGGCAGTAAGAGGCAACCAGCCCAGTGGGAGGTGTGCAGTTGGGGGCGACCAGGCTGGCAGGGGAGGCAATTGGGAGCGATTAGGCTGGCAAGGGGGCAGTGAGGGGCGACTAAGCTGGCGGGGGGTGGGGAGGGGATCAGTTAGGAGTGACCAGGCCGGAAGGGAGGAGGCAATTGGGGGTGACCTGGCTGGCAGTGGAGGGCAGTTAGGGGTGACCAGGCCGGCAGGGGGGGGAAGTTAGGGGCAATCAGGCCAGGACACAGAGGCAGTGAGGGGCGATCAGGTCACCAGGTGGGGGCAGTTAGGGGCAACCAGGCAGGCAGGCAGGTGAGCAATTAGGAGCCAGCGGTCCAGGATTGTGAGAGGGATGTCTGACTCTCGGTTGAGGCCTGATCTCCAGGATTGGGCCTAAACCGGCAGTCAGACATCCCCCAAGGGGTCCCGGATTGGAGAGGGTGCAGGCTGGGCTGAGGGGACCCCCCCACCTGTGCACAAATTTTGTGCACCGGGCCTCTAATATACATATATATAGTTTATTACTCACAATAACCCTATAAGGAAGTTATTATTACTAGAGGCCCGGTGCACAAAATTCATGCACGGGGGTGGGGTGTCCCTCAGCCCAGCCTGCACCCTCTCCAATCTGGGACCCCTCAAGGGATGTCTGACTGCCCGTTTAGGCCCGATCCTAGGATCGGGCCTAAACGGGCAGTCGGACATCCCTCTCACAATCCAGGACTGCTGCCTCCCAACTGCTCACCTGCCTGCCTTCCTGATTGCCCCTAACCACTTCTGCCTGCCAGCCTGATCACCCCCTAACCACTCTCCTGCCAGCCTGATCAATGCCTAACTGTTCCCCTGCTGGCCCAGTCGTCCCCAACTGCCTTCCCCTGACAGCCCGGTCACCCCCAATTGCTCTCCCCTCCATATTACCTCTTTAGTAGATAGGGTTTTTTTCTTTAACATATTGGACAGTGTACCTGCCATGGTCTTCACAAACCAGTAAAAATGTAAACCCAAACTAAAAGTGTCATAAAATAAGCTTAAACAGGAATTTCATGAGACCTTAGAAAGGTGATATGATGTGGTTGTTTCTTCCTTTTTTCTTTCTTTTTCTTGATGTTTCAACTTTTGTCCTTTCTTTCTTTTTTCCTTTTATTCCTTTTCTGTCCTCTCTTTCTCTTAACTTCTCCATTGGTAGAATCATCAGTACTTGAATCTGTCTTGCTTCCAGAAGACAAAGAAGAGGGAAACACACAGTCATCTGAAGAAAAAGATGATCTATGGTGGGATTGGTGGTGTTTCTGGTTTTGCTCTTTTCCCAGTTGGATTGTCATTTCTGCCGGCCCCGGCATCTTCAGGACTTGTGCGTGGGCACTTCTTATTCATGTCTACAAAACCTCCCTGCCTTGGTGAAAACTGTAGGGGAAAAGGCCTTCCTGGGTGGGCTCAAGCCCTGCCCAAGGTGCTGAGGAACCAGGGTGGGGAGCACTCTGCACCGCGGCTGCAAGAGCCAACCTCTGGACCTTGGGGTACTCTCCAGTAATGTAACTGCAATGTCCAGGTTTGCCTTCAGAAATTAGTTGTAAGTTACTTCCGATGTGAAACCCTACCTCAGACATTTCCATGTGGTTCTTAAAGATTTTAAACAAAACCCATTTACCTCCCTAACCTGGTCAGAACTTTCTACCCAATGGGAGAGGTTTGCTGGGCAGCATCGCCCAGATATCACCGCCCATCTCGAATCACTCAGCTGGCAGCAAGGGAAGTTCCAAGGCTATAGTGTGTGGGGGTGATCACTCCATGGGGGTGCAGCCTGACACCCCAGGCTGCCTCTTGGAGGGAATAGCTCTGGGGGGCTCGGCTGCCTCCCAGGCCTACACCCCCCAACTGCAGATGGGAGCTGATCTCAGAGGGGGCAGGGTGGGGCGGTGGGGAGGGAGGTGTATAGGCAGCTCCTGGGTCTCCCAGGCCCACAGCCCAGGCTGGGACAGGCAGCAGATGGCTCCTGCCCTGCACGGGCACCTCGCAGGCCCAATGCCCGGGCCGCTGTGGGCAGTTGATCGCGCCGGCCTTGCGCAGTCGCCTCCCAGACCCACAGCCCGGGCCTCGGCAGGCAGCTGATTGTGCACGCCTTGCACAATGTAACTGCAATGTCCAGACCAGACCCACGGCCCTCCCAGACCCACGGCCCGGGTCCGGGCAGGCAGCTGATGGAGGCGGCCATGCGCGGGCACCTCCTAGACCCACGGCCCGGGTCGCGAAGGGCAGCTGATGGAGGCGGCCGTGCGTGGGCGCCTCCCAGACCCACGGCCGGGTTGGGGCGGGCAGCTGATCATGGCAGCTGTGCAAGGGCGCCTCCCAGACCCACGGCCAGGTTCAGGGCTAGTAGAGGATCTGGCCGGAGGGCAAAGCCGCCTCCTAGGCCAACAGGCTGGGCTGCTCGCTGCCTGCTCTCAGCGGCAGCCTTCCCTGGGACTCTGGGACTCCTGAGGGCCTGAGAGGACTGGGCGCCGTCATCTTGTGTCTATGGGCGCCGCCATTTTTGTCGCGGAGTGATGGTTAATTTGCATATCACTCTTTTATTAGATAGGATAACATGTATTTGTATCTTTTTAATGAAACAATACATAAAATATCTAATGTGAATATTGAGCTATGAATTATATTTTTTGCAGAAGAGTAGAAATCTTTCTATGCTGATATAAGGAAATATATCTGTATAAAAATAGATCATTTCTATTACCTGTTATATAAATTCTGTTTTATGAACCTAAGCCACATTATTTATTCACATCTGATAAACACTTAGGTTGCTTTCTCTTTTTTCCTTCTATTTTGCTCTTATAAACACTGCCACAGTAAATAGCTTCCTACAGTTTTCTTGAGCATAAATGCAAGAACCATTCTAGAATATAAACCTACACTTAAAAAATTATAGGTACTGCCCAATTGCTCTCCAAAATGGTTGTTCCAATTTCTACATTTCTACAGCCATGTATAGTGTTCCCATTTTCCTGCATCCTTGTCAACACTTTAATGTTCTTGAAAATTTGATGATGAGAAATGATATCTTCTTGTTGTTTGAATTTTCAGTTTTCAAATACCTGAGCATTTTTTCAGGCCATTTCTTTTACAATTATTACCTGTTCATATCCTTTGTCCATTTTCTATGGGGTTTTCCTTTTCTAATAGATTTTAAAGTTTTTAAAAAATATTTTGTATTTAAACTTGGTTATCTTTTGTCTTTTTGTGCCCCCCACTTTCAACTTTGATTATATGTCTTTGTTGAACATACATTTTTAATTCTGATATAAAATTTATCAAATGTGTTTTTATGATTTTTCTTTTTTAATAAAGCAATCTTTCTTACCACAAGTATTAAAAATCTGTTTTATCTTGTATTCTAATGTTTAAATTGTTTCATCCTATGTCTCAATCTAGATAGGACTTATTAAGATAGAGTTCTAATTTTATTATTGTCACGCAATAAACCAATAGTCCCAATGTCATATATTGAAGAGTCTTCTTTTCGTCTATTTATAATGTTACTAGAGGCCCGGTGCATGAAAATTCATGCACTGGAGCGGTGCGGGGGGTGTCCCTCAGCCCGGCCTGCCCCCTCTCACAGTCCAGGATCCCTCAGGGGTGGGAGGCGATCTGGTGATCAGGGGAAGGCTACGCCCCATCACACCTCTGTTGCTGCCACTGCCAGCAGCACAAGCCTCAGCCAGTCCTGATTACCTGAGCCTCGGGTAGACCTGGGTGGCTGGGCAGCCGCCATCCAAGGCTTGTCTGCACCTCGGGCTGGCCCTGGGTGTCTGGGGGGCTGAGAGGACTGGGGGACTCCGGAGGCAGGTGCGCGGAGCAGCCGGGCCCACCTGGGGGCAGGCCTGGTCTCACCGCGTGCCTGCCATACTGGCTGGGCTGAGGGGACTGGGCGCTGCCATCTTGTGGCTGTGGGTGCTGCCATCTTTGAGGGAGTGGCAGTCAATTAGCATATTCCCTCCTCATTGGCTGTGGGCGCCACCATCTTTGTGATGGCGTGAGGGTCAATTAGCATATTCCCTCTTTATTAGATAGGATTCCTACCACTTTCTAGCTCTGTAATTTGGGCAAGTTACTTAATGTCTCTGTAAAGTGGGAATAATCCTATCTAATAAAAGAGTAATGTGCAAATTAACCATCACTCCGCAACAAAAATGGCGGCACCTATAGCCACAAGATGGTGGCGTCCAGTCCTCTCAGCCCCACCGGAGTCCCCCAGTCCCAGGGAGGGTTGCCGCTGAGAGTCAGGCAGCCCCGGGTGTCGGCAGGGAGGCGCCCGTGCCCCCACGCCGCCATCCCCTCCCAGCGGCAGCCCCGGGTGTCTGGCTGAGGTGCCCACGCCCCCACGGAGCGATTCAAATACTGACGATTCTACCAATGGAAAAGTTAAGAGAAAGAGGACAGAAAAGGAATACAAGGAGAAAAGACAGAAAGGACAAAAGATGAAACATCAAGAAAGAGAGAGAAGGAAAAAAGGAAGAAACAGCCACATGATATCACCTTTCCAAGTCTCATGAAATTGCTGTTTAAGGAGTTTATTTTATGACACTTTTAGTTTGGGTTTACATTTTTATTGGTTTGTCAAGACCACGTCAGGTACACTGTCCAATATTTATAAATACCTACACAAAATAAAAATTATTTAGAAAAATATTTGGGTTAATTAAAATATGGGTAACATATCTACATAAAAGACTAAGTATTGGATTAATTAGAGTAATTAATTAGAAAATGTATGTATAAAATGGGGTTAATTAGAGAGGTTAATTAGAGCAATATATCTATAAAAATAAAAGGAAATTAGAGTCACTAATTAGGCAATTGACAAGAATGATTAATCAGAGTAATAAAATAATTCTAAAATTTCAATGGTTAACCCAATAATTTATTGCTTGCTCATAAAACAGTGCAAATTTTCCTTGTTATTTAGGGATTCAGACTCCTTCAGTCTTTAAAATCTAACATCTTCTTAGACCTTGTCCTCTGCATCCAGCCAACAGAAGGGAAAAAAGATATAGAGGGAACACGCTTCTTTTTTTTTTTTTAACCAGGAAAATAAAGTTTTATTTTGTAGTTATTTCCAAAGATGGCAGAGACATGGATCAGATATCCCATTTAGTTGCACTGCAAACAAATGTTCATAACCACTTCATAGAAATTGTACTGTTTTTGTAAATATTTGGGATGGACACATCAGTGTCCAAATACTTTAATCCATAAGCATAAAAGTTTAACAGCCAGAGACAAACAGAATGAGCTGTCAGTTAGCTGTGTTCCTTAAACAGGACTCTCTTCTGGCTGTCCCCACCTGGCCCCTCTCCTGTGAGACCAGCAGGTGGCACCCCTGCTCACCTGCCCAGGTGCCCGTGTGTCCGGCGAGGCCTAACCACAGGTGCATTCACACCCAACAGCATCAGGGATGCAGGACTTTGGAGTGAGACATTGGTTTTCAATGCAAGAACCAGATGGAAAATCTTTATTTGACAAATATTTAAGTGACGAATGTACGAAGCGAAATAAATTATGGATAGACGTGCTGGGTTCTCCAAGTCAAAGGTGACCAGACGTCCCTCTTTTGGCGGGACAGTCCCGATTTTTAACAATTTGTCCCGCGTCCTGCGGCATTTTTAAAAAGTCCCGATTTTTGGAAAGAATGCACGACAAGCTAGGGAACGGCGGGAGATCGGGAAGGGAATATACGGTTTTCGGCGGCCATGTGGCTATTTAGCCAGGATATGAGTTTTATATTATTTTTGTTAATTTTATGTTAAACTTTAATAATAACAAATAATTGTTGAGAACTGATTATCGAGAACTGCTTATCAAAGTTCGCATCGTTGATCAGTTGTTAGAATTCGACCACCATTGTTTGGACTTAATGAACAATGGCATTTTTGGGGATTGGCAACGACGAAAACATTTTGTAACTGTCTCTCAGACGATACACATCGTACTGCGTGCTAGTAAGCTAGTTAAACAAGTGATGTCATTACAAATCAGCTATTCAGATAATTTAGGTAAGTAATTTATTTACTTATTTCATAAATACATAAATTTTCTTGAATTTAGCAGACAGTACTCGTATTATTTATATTTTATAGTGGCGGCAAAAAGTCTAGCGCCGGCCTTGAAAGTGACACTTACAACTTATGTTATGGCAAATTCATGACCTTTTAAACAACGACAGCAATCTACTAAAAAAAAAAAAAAAAAAAAAAATTCACTCAAATGAGAAATATGCCAAAGAATAAAATAATACTATACATAATTTTTTATTTATTATATTTGTAAATTGTACTTAGGTTGAAATTTTAAAAAAATATATTACAATACTATTTTTGCGTCCTATGAAAATTTTTGTTGCTCCATATAGACCAAATTTTTAATCAAGAACCCACCCCCCGTCAATGGTGTCCCGCTTTACCAATGTTGAAATCTGGTCACCTTATCCAAGTCCCTCGTGCCGATGGGCTTTGCTGAGTGCCTCCAGGGGTCGTGTGGCAACTGCAGGTGCTGTGGTCCCCACGGCGACACCGGTGAGGCCTCCTTCACCCCACAGGCTCCTGAGGCTAGGGCAGGGAACCTCGCCAGAGGACCAGGACGTTCCCCCTTTCCACCCTGGGCCAGAACGACACCCGCGGCGACTGAGACACTTCCCTCCGCCTCGGCCTGGTCCTAGAGCAACGCAGTGACCCAGCGCAGCCTGCGGAGCCTCCGGGCGGAGGCGAGGTCTCCGTGTTCTTGGCGGCTCCCACGCCAGCGCCGGGCCTGGGTGCGGAGAGCGGGGCCTCGGGAGCGGGAGATCTTGTCCGGAGGCATGAACCCCGCGTCCCCGAGGGCCCTGAGCGCCACGCGGCCATCAGCCGGGGCCACCAGGCGGGCGACGCTGCCGGGTTGAGGGAGAGGCGGGGCCTGCCTTCGGGAGGGAGCCGCAGCGCCCCGCACACGGGCAGGGAAGACGCTGGCGTGGCTGGTGGCGGTCTCGTACCTGTCCTCCTGCTGCTGGACACCTGCCCGGTGGATGTGTTCCGGACGGCGGCCTGGATCCCGGCCCCGTCTTCGTGGTACCGCGCAGCTCCCGGCTTCCAGGGAGACGCGGGCGTCAGGCTCCAGGGGGGCGCCTCCCCGCGCAGGTCGGTGCTGCTGACCCGGGAGACACCTGGCAGGCGTTTGCTGGCGGAGTCGGCGGTTTCCACTGCGCAGGTCATGGAGGAATGGGCAATTTTATTAAACCTCAGCCCTAAGCTTGCAAGTCGGAGACCAGTGAGCTCAGCCTGCTCGCGGCCCAGGGGTGTCAGGGTGCGGTCCTTCTCCCGGGCGGCATCCGTGTGGCGCTGGGAGTGCCTGATGAGGAAGGAGTGCCGCGGGGCCTCGGCTTTTGCAGTTGTCTATTCTGGACGCCACGTCCTCGTATTACTTTACAGGAAAAAAAGTTGTTTAAATAAAATACAGTAGTTCATAATTATTAGTTCTGTAGGTACGTGAGTGTGGTCACAATATTCATGATAACTTTTCTCAGTTTTAAAATTTTCTTTTAAGGGGAAATACATTGCTCTATAACTGCTAATGTAACCATATCACTACCTAGGAACATCACTGTCATTCTATCTTTGGGTTCCATGCAATGGCACCAAATCATAGGGGGCATTTCCCATAATGAGGTTATTCTGGAAGATTCTGACAGGTAGCACAGTGAGATAAATGGGTAAAATTTGAGTTCAGATTTGGGTTTGAATCCTGGATCTGCTGCTGCACCATGTGACCTTACACATATTATTTGACCACCCGAGCCAACAGGAATCATACGTACCTCATAAACTGTTGGGGGGACTCAGTGCGATATTTTGCATATACTGCCTGCCACAGTGTAGAGGTTTTAAGATGTCAATCCCTTCTCTTTTACTTTGTCTAGTAATTATTTTTCCCAGGGAGAGTAGCAGTAAAGGGTGAGAATACCAGTTCTTAATTTCTTTTTATATACAACAGTGCTGGGGGTTCAGCTCGTTTGCGCAAACTGTTCCTGTTAAATTGCTCATGTTTTGCCACTTCTGGAAATCCAACTTTCTTAATATTTGTGTTGTCTAGTTTAATTCCCCTTGAATATTCTTCATGTGGATTGTCTTCACACTTTATATTTTGATTTCACATTATTGAGTTGTCCTCAGTTGTGTGGTCTGATGGCTCCTTTGCAGGTCATGATTATGGCTTTATAATGTTGCCCTTGACACATTTTTTTAAATTGCTTAAAATTGTCCTGGGTCCCATGGCCCCGTGTTCCTCTTTTGCATGTCTCTGTTCACCAGGCTGGAAAACACTTCAGTGCCTGCCAAGGCAAAAAATATATATATATATTCTGCAAGTTTTTAGACTCTAATTACGTAAAGGTCATGTGCATCACTCTTCCCAGCAACCGATGCAGTCACCTGGGAAAACATAAGAAATTGCACAGTAAGGTCTACCCAGGAAAGCTATCCCAACTTCCTTTGAGTCATTTAAGTGATCATTTAGAAACAAAAGCGGAAATAGCCTTCTGTAACCCACGGAGTGAGGGGCTGTGCTGATAATCACAGGCGACTCACTGAACAAGGCAGCCCAGTGGAAGATTCTGCACAGAAAATGCAAGGAAGAGATGGAACACTTACCGTCCCAACTCTCATCTCTTTTTCTCTCACCTTCAAAAGCCTTTAAATGCATTTATTTCACTCCTTCTTTCATTCATTTATTCTTCTTTTTAAGAAATACAGAATAAGTTTCAATCATATGCCAGGCTTTAGGCATATTAGAAAATTAGTAAACTCTGATCTGTGTCCCAGAGAAACTCAGTGAACTGGAAAGATAAACAAATAATGTTCTTACACTCACGTATGTTTAAAAAGATGTGGTGACAGGAGGTGGAGAGACAGCAGAGAGCAGGGCAGGAGATGACAATGGCATTGAGGTTCAAGAAATGGGCAAACCTGGAGGCCAGGGAGATCAAAGGAATGTAGGAGCAAATTCATCATATATTCAGGGATAATGAGGGGTCTGCTGTGAACAGAGACAAGAATTGGTTCATGAGGTTGAAGAAAGAGGAGTCGAGGAAAAGGTAAGAAGGTGATCCTGGGAAGTTTAGGTTTGGCCAGTTCTTTAAAATATAATTTTCCCACTAAGGGATATGGCATGCAGAGATGGTAAGAGACTGTGGTTTGTATTCTCATGGGTCTCCTTAGCCTTGTGAACTTGGACTTGCTATCTCTGAACTTGATATCTTAATCTTAATTTCTTTACTTATTAAAGGAGGATAAGACTCAGGATGGAGCTAGAAATGAAAGACAATATGATTATATTAACTATAGCTACTATTTATTGAGTATGTACTATGTACAACTATTGTGCTTTACATGGAGTATCATTCAATTACCAGATAGAAATGCTATACCTTAGATATTATGATTATTCATATTTTACCTCTGAGAAAACTGAGATAAAATGATTTTTTAGTAAGTGGTATGATATTATGAGGGATCTAAAACACAACTCTAGAAAAATTGTTTTAAAAAAATACATTTTGGGAGAAAGTTCCAAGAGCTTAAAAGACCAGTAATAAATGGCCTCCTAATAAAGAGATGCTTGCACAGAGGATAATTTTATCTTAATGGATTACTCAGACAATTACATACTAAGCCATAAAACCCAGCACTAATTTTACTACCCACTTTTAAAATATATTAAATGCATTAACTTAATTAGTCTAGTCATCCTCACTCCATTTTTTTAATGTTGGTTCTATTTTTCATGAGGAAATATTACACTGAAGTATCCTAAAATTGAATTCTTCTATCACATCAGTGGGAGCTTTAATTTGACTTTATAATTGAAGTTAAAAGGACTAACATGAGATTTTAAAGGATAAATATAGTCATAAATGTTTTTTCATTTTAAATATAGTTATCTGGTGAGATATGTACACATATAATACCTTAATTTAAAATGGAAAATAAATAAATAAATAAATATAGTTATCTAGTTTTTATTTTAAACTCTGATATTTCAAAGTCTTTGATGTGTTGGCAGAGTGTCTATAAACTCAGTCCACGCCACAAGTATCAGATGTATAAAATAAAAACTATCATCTCAGAAGAAACATAAAGTGTCTGTGAAATGAAACAAATTTCCCAGCCTCAATTTCATATGAATACCATGAAGAAAAATGAATTTTAGTGGTAATTTAATTTAAATGACTGTTACTACAAATAAGCAAGCCTACACCAAAGAAAAATATGAGTCCATTCTCCAAATCAGGAGAAATTTCTCAAAAAAAAATGTAAAATTAAAACAAAACCACCTCAGAAAAAAAATTAATAAGATGTCTGTGAAATAAGGCAAATTTTTTCAACCTTAAGTTCATATTGATGGTGTGAATGAAAAATACATTTTATTTATTTTTTATTTTTTATTTTTTGTAGTTGTTAATCCTCACCCAGGAATATGATTTTTAGGAAGAGCGGAAGAGAGAGGGAAAGACAGAGAGAAACGCTGATGTGAGAGAAACACATCGACTGGTTGCCTCCTGCACGAGCCCTGACCAAGGGCCCTGGTGGGGAGGAGCCTGCAGCCAAGGTACATGACCTTGACCGGAATCAAACCCAGGACACTTCAGTCCGCAGGCCGACAGTCTACCCACTGAGCCAAACTGGCTAGGGCTGAAAAATACATTGTAGTTATAATTTAAATGACTGTTACCACAAGCCATCCAAAGAAAAAATATAAAGTCAGTCCTCAAAAAGCAGGAGAACATGGGCAAAGGGAGAGCTCTAACCTTTAGCGAGCAGCCGCTTTGTTCCAGGTACAATTTATCAGCATTTTTTTTGTGTGTGTGTTTTTACTTCATCTGAGGATATATTTATTGATTTTAGAGAGAGAGGAAGGGAAAGAGAGAGAGAAACATTGATTAATTGCCTCCCATACGTGCCCGACCAGGAATTGACCTGCAACTTGGCTATGTGCCCTGCCTGGGAACTAAACCCGCAACCTTTTGGTATATGGGAAGATGCTCTAATATCAGCATTTTTTAAAAATATATTTTTATTGATTTCAAAGACAAAGGGTGAGGGAGACAGAGAGAGAGAACCATGAATGATGAGAGGGAATCATTGATTGTCTGCCTCCTTCACACCCCACACTGGGGATCGAGTCCATAACCGGGGCATGTGCCCTTGACTGGAATTGAACCCAGGACCCTTCAGTCTGCAGGCCAATACTGTATCCACTGAGCCAAACCAGCTAGGGCCCAATATCAGCACTTTTAACTGGACTCTCCAAAGGTGCATCTCATGGCACATCTCACCAAAGTACAAAAATCTGGGTTTGCTCCTGAAAATTGCTAACATTTATACCAAAGCATCATCTAATGTACAATTTTCTTTATTATGGAGCTGAATACATCCACTCATTCAATTAACTATGGTAAAAAAAAAAAAAAAAAAAAAAAAAAAAAAAAAAAAAGAAAAAGACAACATATCCTTTTACCCAGAGAAGCAAAGGGGAAGATCAAAAATGTTTAAGTTATTTGAACCATTATTCCCTACATAACAAATTCAGCTTAATCTGCTTTTTTCTGTAAGAAATTTGAGTAGTTTGGGATAATTCACGCATGAGTTCCTCCACATTGCATGCCACCCTTCATGTTTCCCTTTAATATCTATGAGTGATTACAATTTTAAATGGCAACAAAATGGAGAAATCGCGATATTATGTGACTTGGTTGCTCTGGATAAAACATTTTTCTCCATTTACAAGAATTATAGCAGTAAGTATGTCCTTCATAAGGCAGCAGTGTGTGTGAGAAATACTTTGCTTCTAACTCTTAAATGAGGCCAAGAAGAGTTTACATATAAACTTCATGCAAGTGTCAAAGATTTACAAAATGTATCAGGAATTTTAGACATAATGTTTTTCTCAGCTGAAGTTTGGCTTTGTGAATATGGATTAGCAACCTGAATCAATGGATTTGTGCTGTAAAAGAAACTCTGTATTTGATCCATTCTATCAAACTCACTAAGAAAAATTAGATTCAACATGTAAACCCACATGTTCTTCATAAAAGTTCTAATTTGGAAAATGATTAGCACAGTTTGACAATGTATTAGTGACAAAATAACACAATTCATGGATTTAGCAACATTAAATAAGGTTAAATAGTCTAATAATGAAATGCTCAGCATGTATTTCAGGTACTGTATTAGACCAGCAATCTTCAGCCTCTATATTTCTATACAAAAATCATCCCCACTCTAGGTAGTGGGAATGCCTTCAGTAAGTACAGACACAGTTCCAGAGATTTAGAAATAAAGAAAATATCATATGGGCCATTGTAGTTATTAATTGTAGGAACTAAATTTAAAAACACTCAGATAAACCAGAATGCATGGCAGTGGGCATTTTTAGCAGTGATTATGAACGATTTTAATGTATGATTTAACGTATTCTACATGCACTTTAAAAAATATATAGATACTAGAATTATTAATATTTATATAATAATCTATAGTTCACTGGTAATTTTTCATTATTAATTCATTCACCTTCACAGCCACTCCATGGAATAGATGTTATCATCCCAGTTTTTCAGGTTAACAGCATAATGAGAAAGTTGTGGAATTTGAGCTCACACACACATCCTCCACTTCTCATTCCCAAGCCCAGTTTTTCTCCACTGAATTACTCTGATTCTCTATTGATATGATATGCTCCATCTGTACTTGTGGATGAAAATATCTGCATATGGTTTAGATTCCAAAATCACTGGGGACAGTATGGAGGGATCTGGAGAGTATTATGCTAAGTGAAATAAGCCGGTCAAAGAAAGACAAGTATCACATGATTTCATATGTGGAATCTAATGAACAAAATAAACTGATGAACAAAATAGATCCAGAGACATAGAAGCATGGAACAGACTGTCAAACCTCAGAGGGAAGGCAGGGGTGGGTGGGTGGGTGGGTGGGAAGAGATCAACCAAAGAACGTGTGTGCATATATGCATAACCCATGCACACAGACAATAGTGTGGTGAAGGCCTGGGGCAAGAGATAGGGTCAATGGGGGGAAATTAAGGACATTTGTAATAATTTCAACAATGAAGATATAAATAAAAATACATAAATAAATATAAATAAAATGAAACAAAAAATAATCATCGGGAAGCCTGTGCAGTGAAAACAGGACACTAAAGATGTTACATCATTGTGTGATATGGAGAACCCACCTTATGTTGTCACGGGGTAAATGGCATTGAAGACATTAATTTTAGAGAGTGAACATGTGTGAATTTTATAACCCACCCAGAAAGACTAGCATATAAGGTGTTGTTGTTTCTTCACCTGACAGAGATTGTGACAGAGAGGCGTCTGTCAGAGAAGTGTGGTATAAGAGAATTTAACCAGATAATATCCCACATGCCCTAATAATAGTTACAGCCTCAAATTGTTTCTTTTTACTTATTGAACAAATATGTATTCTTTTTCAAATACGGTGCTTGATTTTAAGGGAGAGTGATAAACAAAGAAAGTATGGCCTCACCTTCAGGAATTAGTCCAACATGGACAATTTATAAAGGAAAAGGGCTGATTTCTCTGACAGAATCTAACAAGAGGTACCTAATATAATTGGAGGGTCAGTAAAAGCCCATTTGAGGAAGTGATATTTAAGCTGAAATTTAAAAAATAGTTATCAATTGCTTTTCTCCTCTATTATCTTTTAAAATTACATCTTTTATTTTATTAATGTTTATTATTCATTAATAATAAGTTGGAATGGATTTTAAAGTATTGAAAAGAAGCGTCTAGCTGTTAGAGACAGATTACATATGATGATTAATGATATAGGATTAGAAGGTAAATTACCTTGACTGCTATATCAGTTTAATATTGCTATAATCATATCATATAAAAACAACCCCAAGTTCTCAGTGGCATGTAGCAGCAAGAATTGATTTTTCTGGGCCTGAGGGTTGGCTGGGGTTCAGCTGATTCACGGCTGAGGGGCCCGCTTCAGGCTGCAGTGGCCGGAGAGGCTCCGTTTCTGGCTGCTGGTCTGTGAGACAGCAGGTGGCTGTGCTCCACGTCTCTCATCCCTGGACCGGAGGCCAGTTGGGGCTGTGCGGCTCCATCTGCTGGTTTTGAATAGCTGGATAATAAGCGTGAAATTCACCAAAAGGAAATGTAAGAAGGAAAGAAAAATTGCTATCTTGTCTGTACTACAAGTTCATTCATTTTTCTCCTGCTGCTTAAATTTCATATTTGAGAAATCCTGCCCTGGCCCAGTAGCTCAGTTAGTTAGAACATCATCCGGTACGCCATGGTTGCGGATTCGATCTCTGGTCAGGGCACATACAAAGAGCAACCAATGAATGCATATATAAGTAGAACAACAAATTGATGTTTCTCTGTTTCTCCCTCTCAAAATCAATAAATAAAAATTTTTTAAAAAGAAATCCTTTCCTGCAGAATGGGTAACATGTATTTTTGTAATTTAAAAAAAGTAGGTTTTTTATTAACTTTGAGATATACAATAGCTACTTTTTTATTAGGCACATCACAAAATAATGCTTCATTTTAAAGTTGGTGTTTTTCCCAACTTTATTGAGACATAATTAACATGTAACATTGTGTAAGTTTAAGTGAACAACATGATGATTTGATACACATATATATTATGAAATGATTACCACAATAAAGTTAGTTAATACCTCGATCAAAAGCAATCTATTGCTTTTTTCCAATAACCATTTTCTCCCCTTGTGATGTTGGAAATTACAATTCACTTTAAGACCGGTGTTGTAATATTATTGGACATGTGTGGTAGACATTACTAATTTTTCAGCAACATGGGATTTTTCTCTCCTTTAGTCACACAAGAAAATTATATTTCCCTGACACCATGACCATGTGACTTTTTTGGCCAATAAATTTGAACAAAGTGGAGTATGTCATATGTGAGGAAGTACAGTATTTATTTATTGTTGCTTAGTGCTCCACTTCATTTCTTTCCTTGTGCCCCCAACAGCCCTGGGATCTGAATGGCTAATGAGGAGCTCATATCTGTTGATCCTCATCAGACATGTAGCAGGAACAACAGCAAAATGAACTTCTATGGTTTTAAGTAATTTAGATATTGAAGAATGCTCTTACCACTGCAAAACATGACTTATTCTAACTGATGAAGACATGTGAAAGAGCTCTTTAATTAGATATATATTTTTTGTACAATAACAAATTTAAAGAATTTGAAGATGGGGAGTAAACATTTTCTTCCTTTGTTTATGTGTTGATATTGGATAATCTCAAGGATGGTAAATATGCTGTAAGAGAAGAAAGTACGCATCCTAACACACATGTGAACAAGTGTGAACATTGTTCTAAAGCTGATGAAAAGAAGCAGCCTATTAAGATACCTTTTATATTGCAAGAAGTATTTCAATTATCGGATACTTTGTATTATTGGAGGTAATTAATTCTTGTTTAGAGGACTAAAAATAGCATACAATATGATTACTATACCCATGGGTAATTAGGGGTTAGCTGAGTAAATATAAAAGAGTTGTCTATGTGCCTACCTGTCTGTATATTTATATGGTGTACATTTTTCTCATTGTACACATTTAAATTTTGATAAAGCCTCTTACAATACTCTTCAAAGTGGCCAAAATAATCATCAAATCTTAAAGAGCCAACAATAAAACAGATAAATCATAAAATTTGAATAGGTTAAATAACATTTTATGACAATAAATATAAACTAAAAGTATAGATTTTACCTTTCATTCTAGAACTCTTAGATGCAATTTTCTAGCATCTATCTCCACTTGACCTTAGCCAAAAGGCTGATAAGGGATTAGTGTCTATCTCAATTCCATTTAATACAATATTAAATCAACTCCCTAAAAGTTTTAAAAAGCATTTTTTCAGATTATAAATGACAACAGGTGCATCTTTAAAAAATAAAAACACAGAAAATATAGATAAAAAGATAAAGTCATCTAAAATTCTAACACACCAATTATTCTTCCTCCATGGGTATGTTGTGTGTGTGTGTGTGTGCGTGTGTGCGTGTGTGTGTGCGTGTGTGGTGTGCGTGTATGTGTGTGAATCACAGCTTTCTGTCTGGATATTTCATTTAATATTTTATCATAGGTATATCTTGGTGGCATTAATATTCTCCAAAAACATGTTTTCATCTATGGATAATAGTAATCATAGTAGTGTCTATCATTTATTAAGCTCTGCAATTGAGGAATTCTTTGTATCCTACCAAATACTTTATATATATTGTCAAGTAATCTTTAGAACAGCCTCATAAGGCAGGCATTTTTTTTAATATATTTTATTGATTTTTTACAGGAGGAAGAGAGAGGGATAGAGAGTTAGAAACATCAATGAGAGAGAAACATCGATCAGCTGCCTCTTGCACACCCCCTACTGGGGATGTGCCCGCAACCAAGGTACATGCCCTTGACCGGAATCGAACCTGGGACCCTTGAGTCCGCAGGCCGACGCTCTATCCACTGAGCCAAACCGGTTTCGGCAAGGCAGGCATTTTTATATCCCTCTTTCAGATCAAGCAACAGTCTCAGAGAAGTTAAGTAACTTGCTCCAAGACACAATGCTTAATAAGAATTAGGATTCTCAAGATTTCCTAGAATTGAGAAAGGAAGATGGCGGCATAGGTAAACACCTAAAATTGCTGCCTCACACACCACTTCAAAACTAAAACTAAAAGACAAAACGATCATCATCCAGAACCACAGGAAGGCTGGCTGAGTGGAAATTCTACAACTAGAAGGAAAGAGAAAAGCACACTAAGAATCAAAGGAGGTGCAGAAGTAAAGTGCAGAGGTAAGGAGGCATGTGCGCGTGGAAAGGGCTGGCAACTGAGTACGCTATTGTCTTTTTCAATCGGGAGGGAAACACAAGCTCCTGACTGCTCTGAACTCCAGTTCCAGGTGAGACTCTGGGGACCCAGACTCATACAGGGAGAAACTGGACTGTCTGGTTTCAGGCAGAACTCGAGGGCGGTTTTTGCTTAGAGGTGCTTGCAGTGATTACCGAGGGACACTGAGACCCAGAGGCCTCTTAGGGCAGGGCTGAGGATCAGCCATAGATGTTTTCTCTGCCCTGTTGATTCCCTGAGACCCCACCCCACGCAAGCTGTTTGCAGAGGCTTTTGCATATGAATGGCCTGAATTTACCTAAAAAATTACCTAACAAACTGCAGCTGGGTCAGAGAGTGCCAGAACTTCCAAAAGAAGGCCCAAGACTCTACAGCAGCTTGCATTGCTTTACAGCTGGGCCTCATCTGGGCACCTCTAAACCCCAAACAAAGAAGAGGAATCTGCAGGTCTCTCCGTAGCTCCTGCTGGGTGGCCTCAGGCAGAGGCTAAATGTGCACCTCTTTGGAGATCCAAGAGCTAGTGTACCCAGTGGTCAGAGTGGGACCATCCAGATTACAGCTCCTCAGATCCATAGGGACACACTCAGGGGGCAGACTCAGTGAG
Organism: Ia io; assembly: GCA_025583905.1. NCBI lineage: Eukaryota > Metazoa > Chordata > Mammalia > Chiroptera > Vespertilionidae > Ia > Ia io. The sequence continues at coordinate 49,796,042 of JAJQQW010000007.1, read as the reverse complement.
CACCAAAGCCCGACTGAAGCAAGTCTTGCCTCATAAGGGTGTCTCCAGCACAGAAGTTCTCCCAGCATAGACACAGCTGATCCTCACAGCCAATTGGCCTGGAGGTCAATTCCTCCCAGTGATACCAACAACAATCAAGGATTAACTACAACAAGAATGTGCACACAGCCCACAAAGGGGTGCACCAAGAGTGTCCACCTCAGGTATTGGGGAGGCTGAGCCACTGGGCCCTATAGGACAACTAGCACACAAAGCCACTCTATCACCACAGGGAAGCAGCCAAAATGCGGAGACAAAGAAACAGGTCACAAACGACAGAAATGGAGGAAAGCAAACTACTGGATATAGAGTTCAAAACCACGGTTATAAGGTTTTTCAAGAATCTTCTAGAAACTGCCAATAAATTTAGTGAGACCCTCGAGGATATGAAAAAGGAACAACTAAAAATTAAGCATACACTGACTGAAATAAAGAATAATATACAGAGATCCAACAGCAGACCAGAGGATCACAAGAATCAAGTCAAAGATTTGAAATACAAAGAAGCAAAAAACACCCAACCAGAAAAGCAAAAAGAAAAAAGAATCCAAAAATATGAAGATAGTGTAAGAAGCCTCTGGGATAACTTCAAGCATACCAACATCTGAATTATGGGGGTGCCAGAAGAAGAGAGAGAGCAAGACACCGAAAACCTATTTGAAGAAATAATGACCGAAAACTTCCCCACCTGGTGAAAGAAATAGATTTACAAGTCCAGGAAGCACAGAGAACTCTGAACAAAAGGAATCCAAAGAGGACTACACCAACACACATCATAATTAAAATGCCAAGAGCAAAAGACAAAGAGAGAATATTAAAAGCAGCAAGAGAAAAACAGTTAGTTACCTACAAGGGAGTACCCATACAATTGTCAGCTGATTTCTCAACAGAAACTATGCAAGCCAGAAGGGAGTGGCAAGAAATATTCAAAGTGATGAATAACAAGAACCCACAACCAAGATTACTCTACCCAGCAAAGCTATCATTCAGAATTAAAGGTCAGATAAAGAGCTTCACAAATAAGAAAAAGCTAAAGGAGTTCATCACTGCCAAACCAGTATTATATGAAATGCTGAAAGGTATTCTTGAAGAAGAAGAAGAAGAAGAAGAAGAAGAAAAAGGTAAAGATAAAAACTATGAACAACAAATACATATCTATCAACAAGTGGATCTAAAAATCAAGTAAATAAAAAATCTGATGAACAAAATAAACTGGTGAATATAATATAATCAGGGGCATAGAAAGGGAGTGGACTGACAATTCTTGGGGTGCAGGAAGAGACTGGACAAAAATTGTACACCTATGGATGAGGATAGTTGGGGGGGGGGAGGTAAGGGCAGAGGGTGGGGTGGGAGCCGGGTGGAGGGGAGCTATGGGGGGAAAAAAGAGGAACAACTGTAATAATATGAACAATAAAGATTTATTTAAAGAAAACTCAAAGAAAAAGCAAGATATTAAAAATAAAAATAAATTTAAAAAAATAATTAGGATTCAAACCAGGTCTGTGTCCTCCAAGGCTAATAATAGTTTTAAGTACAATATTCTCTGGGATAATAATTCATCTTTTAGGGAATATTCAAATTTTAACAATAAAAACCTCTGTACATAAATCTTATACATATTTTAAAATATTTTCTTAGGATAAATTGCTTGAAGTAGAACTAACAAATCTCCATTTGAGCATGCATAAGATTCCTGATATACTGTAAATGCCAAATTGACCATCAAGATTACACCAATCTACCTTCCCATCAGCAATGAAAGGAATTTCCTATATTACTTAACCATCACCAAAGATAGTTTTTTGAAAAATCTTTGTATTTTTTATTGTACTTTATTATACTATTTTTCATTTACTTTATGACTACTGATTTGTATATGTATTCATATCACTTTGGCTATTTGTATCTCTTCTTTTTCAAATGTCTTCTTCACAACTTTGCCCATTTTTCTATTAATGAATTAATCTCTTAATAATAAAAATTTTGTTATATTAAAGATATTAAACTTTTATCAGTCACATATGACACAAATACTTCCCCAGTTTGCATGCCTTTTAATTTTGAAATTTTTGTGTAGTATAATCTATGAGTATTTCACTTTTGTTTTTTCTTTTGCTTTTAAGCTTGGAAAATCCCTTACACTTGTATATTTATAGCTTCTTGATATTACTTTGAACTCTTTAGACCTTCAGGAATTCATTTTAATAAGGGTATGAGGGGAAATATTTTTGTCCAAATGATGGTACTGTGTCCACTGTTTTGTTCATTAAATAATCTTGCCTTTTACCACAATTTGAAATGCCACCTTTGTCTTGGTATAAAATTTTATATGTGTTAGAGTCTATTTCTTGCAGTTCTATACATATAACTTATTTTCTTGTCAATAATATTGTACATTATTTACTGAAGTTTATAATATGTTTTAATATTTGGATGTCAAAAGTTCCCACACAAAATTCTTTTTATTATTCCTGATGATTTTGGAAATGATTTTTTCACACCTCAAAAGTCTATTGAGATTTATATTAGAATTATTTTACATAGAATTAGATTTTTAAAAATATGTAGTTGCTCTTCTAGACATCCGTGCCAGCATTGAACCTTTAATCATCTTACTCTAATTCAGAACTATTTGTATTCATCTATAAGCCTAAATTGAAACTTACCAGGGAACATTTTACAGTCTTTTCATTAGACCTAAAAAACATGGCTGTTGTCATGTACTGTCCTTTAAAAAGTGAATGAAAATAATAAATAATAATAATTTGGTTTTATCTTTATTTTTGCTTCATATTCAGGTTGGCTTCAATATCCAGTATCCAACATGAACATTGAGAAACTCCAGCCTTCTTTGGTGACAAATGATCTAATATGTAAATAATATATATCAACTAGCTAAAAATCTAAAGCAAACATAATAATCATTCCTCAGTTTGGGGAATTTTGAGAGGAACTAGTAGTCTTTTATTTATTTATTTTTTGTATATATACTAATGGCCTGGTACACAGATTCATGCACATTGAAAGGAAAATAATTAGAAGAAATATTTTAATATTGCTATTTGCCCTTTCTCTGGAAGTGTCAGAGATGAAAGAAAACTAGTAAAATGTATATGAAAATAATATATAAATTTATTAATAAATAAACAATAACAACATGCTAGAACAACAAAAACATGATATAAAAACAACATTGAATAAAACAATGACTGATAAATTGAGTAAACTTATTCTACTATCTTCCTGTATACTACATTAAGAGTAAAAACACTTTCAGAGTGCTTGACTAATTTTCCTTGTAATGAAGTATTTATAACTTTCCCTTGTGATAAAGTATTTAAAACTTTATTGTCTGCAGGTAGATCAGCAGGGTGATCGGGCCCTTAGTACCTGGGAGCCGGGCAGCAGCCCCCCCACCTACCACTGGTCACCATCTGCCAGGCAATTGGTGGGGCAATCAGGCCCTGCTCGCACCGGCCTTGGCCTGGTGCCTAATACCAGTGGGTGTTTCTCGGCATCTGGAAGGGTTCAGGAATCTAGAGATGGTGCTGTGGCGTAAATTAATAAAGAGACTAGCAATATAATATACATTTGTAATCCATGGGGGAAGCTTAGCTATAGGAACCAAGTTCTCTGAATCTCTGGACCCCTTGCTCTTTATTAACACAAATTGTCCTAAGGCAAAGCAGATATACATATCAAAGGTTAGTTTGGTATATAGTAATCCATTGTCAGTTTTGGGGGAACTGCCTTCGGCTGTTCAGGTGTTTGGCAAGCAGGAGGCAATAACATGTAAGTTGAAATGCCCTCAGCTGTCTGGTAACAGGCAATAATGTATGCAGATCTTTAGGTTTGGGGAAATGCCTTCGGCCATTCCAACAGGCAAAAATATGTATCTTCAGCCCTGCGGAAGCCTCAAGGTTCCATCAACCTTTTGATGAAACTTCTTGCATTTATGACCTGCTGTCATTAGCCTCCGGCAGGCACCATGCACTCACCTGCTCCACCATCCCACCATGGTCCCGCTCTCGTCAGGGCCCATAGGTGCCGGCAGCGCCTCCACTGCTGCCCGCTGCCAGCACTGCGTCACCGATGCCCGCCATGTTTTGCGCTGTCCCCTGGTGGTCAGCGCACGTCACAGTGAGTGGTTGAACTCCCTGTCAAATTCCCAGTCAAAGGGACAATTTGCATATTAGGCTTTTATTATATAGGATATATGTGAAACTGATAGATTTTTTTTGCAATCTTTAAAATTTCTTCTAACCACTGTAGTGTCCTATCTCATGTAGCAAGCATATCATTATAAGACTTTTCCAGCAAGTAACCTTAAATGTATTTGCCTTGCCTAGAGTCAGAGAAGTCCAAAAAGATTAGTAACCCAGAATGGGATGTGGAGCAGACACAACCTCCCTGAGGAGTAACTTGTATTGCCAAATCCATAAAAAGAACTTCCCAAGAATCGGGGTCCATAAAAGTCCAAGAATGAATGAGTTGTCCGCTTCCCACATACCTCAAATCCCCAAGCATCTTTGTGGGCATATGATTTTGTGTTTTAAGAAACTCGTTAAATCATTGTTTCTAAATCTTCAAGTTTTAGACCACTATTATACGTCTCTATCAGAAACTGAACTGTCTAGTAATAAGATAGAACTTCCTAAAGAATGTTCTCCCTTCATATGTTCATTAAAAGGGAGTTCTGTAGTGAATGCATTAGATAAAGTCCAAGTTTAAATTTGAAAGGCCTCTTTACAGTGGGATTGCTGAGGGCCTTTAATATATACATGTGAATTATGAACCTTCTGGAAATAGAGGGAGCAGCTGAAAGTAGAGGAATCCAGCCCGAATTGGTGAAGGAGAAGCGGCTGGTGAGACAGTTTGCAGCTGGGAAGGGCAGAGATCTCCTGGAAAAAGGTAGAACAAGGATCTGGGCAATAGAATCTGCTGGATCTCTAAACCCAGAAGGTCAGGGGAAAACTACACCGCGCCAAGCCGCGTCCCTGAGGACAGGCAAAGTGTCTGACTGTGAGAAAAAGGGTCCACGGAACTGCGGGAGGTAGTAGATTTTAGACCTTGGAGTCTGATTTGGGATCTGAGCTCAAAGGCAGCCCTGAAGAGCTAACTGCCCGACCGCGCAGTGCCGGCAAGAGAGATTGCAAAGACGCAGTCCCTCTTCGTGCCGGGGCCTGCATCTTTCTCCACTGAACCTAGTTCGCAGGACCTTTCGGATACAGACACTTACCCGTGGCTGAGGTGCAGGAGAAGGGGAGGAGTGGTGGAACCTGGGGAGAGTGGGCAGAGGTGGAAGCGTGTCTGGGGCTGAGTCACATCGGATCCCTGGTCGCCGTTTTCTCCTAAGAGATAACCCCTCCCTCCAGTCTCCAGGCAACCAATATAGCCACACCCGGATACCACTCTGATTAACACTATAGGATATGAATACTCCCTGAGGCCATAGGTACCTCCCAAAAGAAAAACCTTTAGCATCTATTACGCAGTTACAATATCAGAGCTCTTCAGAGTGCTTCAGTGTGCCTCACTGGCAAACTTACCGCGGGTGCTCCTGTGAGCCGCCACTGGGAGTAAGCGTCTATCCACCACAGGTACAGCATTAAAAGCTGAGTCTGCCCACCCCACAACTACCGAACTCTGGGCAACACAGTCACACCTTTCCAGAATGCAGGCCCCCTGAGCCACATCACCCTGACAGACGGTTCCTTGGAGCCATTGTGAGTCCCCACTGGGCAAGTGTAATTTCAATTTAGGGTGCAAGACAGAAAAATTGGGATACTCCCCTCCACGACTGCTGACCTCTAGACACGGCAGTTGTGCCTCTCAAACTCGCAGGCCTACATCAATAGAACCCAAATAACTCAAGTAGGTAACTACACTAGATTACCAAGCCCAGGAAAACTGAGAGATTATACCAGTAGCACCATCACCAAAAGATCCTGGGTAGCAAAGCATTTGGAACTACAATTAAAACATTACAGGAAAACATGGGGAGACAGAAAGGAAATTCTCAAAGGGAGGAACAAGAAGAATCACCAGAAAGGGAGTTAAATGAACTTGAGGCTAGCAGCTTAACAGAGAAAGAATTCAGAGTATTTGTTATAAGGATGTTTAAACAGATGGATGACAAATACACACAACTCAATGAGAACTATAAGGAGCTGAATGAAAACGTCACCAACATGAAAAGAAACCAAGAGGAGATGAAGAACGACATAGCTGCAATAAAGAACACAATGGAAGGCTTAAAGAGTAGACTAGAAGAGGCTGAGGACCGCATCAGCGAATTAGAAGACAAGGTAGGAAAAAACACACAAACACAGCAGCAACTGGAAAGAAGACTTAAAAAGCAAGAGGAGAGCATAAGGGAGCTTTGGGACGACAAAAAACGAAACAATATTCAAATAATAGGGATAAAAGAAGGAGAGGAAGAGAAGCAAGGACTAGAAAACCTGTTGGAAGAAATAATGACAGAAAATTTTCCTGATATTGGCAAGAAAAAAACTATCCAAGTCCAAGAAACATACAGAGTCCCAAACAAGTTGAACCCCAAAAGACCGACATCAAGACACATCATAATTAAATTGGCAAACACCAAAGACAAAGCAAGAATCTTAAAGGCTGCAAGAGAGAGACAGAAAGTTACCTACAAGGGATCCCCTATCAGAATATCAACTGATTTCTCAATAGAAACACACCAGGCCAGAAAGGAATGGAATGAAATATTCAAAGTGATGCAAAACAAGGGACTGAATCCAAGAATACTATACCCAGCAAGGCTATCATTCAAAATTGAAGTTGGAATCAGAAGCTTCACAGACAAAAAAGGGCTAAGAGAGTTCATCACTACCAAGCCAGCAATGAAAGAAATGCTAAAGGGGCTTCTGTAAAAAGAAGATAGAGAAAGGCAAGAAGAAACACAAACACTAAGGAAAAATATTTCAACAAACAGGTACTTATCAATAATAACATTAAACGTAAATTATATCAGATAAAATAGACCTCAAAGTAAAGGCCATAACAAGAGATAAGGAAGGCCACTACATAATACTAAAGGGAGCAATCCAGCAAGAAGATATAACTCTGGTAAACGTATATGCACCCAACGCAGGAGCACCCAAATACATAAAAAATCTGCTGGAAGCTATCAAGGGAGAGATCGACATCAATACAATCATAGTAGGGAACTTTAATACACCACTGACATCAATGGATAAATCCTCTGGACAAAAAATCAGCAAAGAAACAGAAATTCTAAATGACACACTAGATCAGATAGACCTAATTGACATCTTCAGAGTATTTCACCCCAAAGCCATGGAATATACGTTCTTCTCAAGTGCACATGGGACATTCTAAAAAATAGACCATATATTGGGTAACAAGCAAAGTCTCCCCAAATTCAAAAAGATTGAAATCATATCAAGCATTTTCTCAGACCACAATGGCATAATATTAGAAATAAACTACAATAAAAACATTCCAAAAAATTCAAACACTTGGAAACTGAATAGCATGCTACTAAACAATGATTGGGTTATCAATAAGATCAAAGAAGAAATTAAAAACATCCTGGAAAAGAATGACAATGAAAACACAACATTGCAAATCCTATGGGACACAATGAAAGCAGTCCTGAGAGGGAAGTGTATAGCTCTACAGGCCTATCTCAAAAAAACAAGAAAAAATGGTAATAGGTCATCTAACCCAACAACTCAAAGAATTAGAAAGGGAGCAACAAGAAAAGCCCACAGTGAGCAGAAGAAAGGAAATAATAAAGATCAGAGCAGAAATGAATGACATAGAGACCAAAAAAACAATACACAAGATCAACAAAACCAAGAGCTGGTTCTTTGAAAGGATAAACAAGATTATGAACCTCTAGCCAGGCTCACCAAGAAGCAAAGTGAGAGGACCCAAATAAACAAAATCAGAAATGAAAGAGGTGAAATAACAACAGACCCCACAGAAATACAAAGGATTGTCAAAAAATACTATGAACAACTCTATTCCAACAAACTAGACAACCTGGAGGAAATGGACACATTCCTAGAAAAACACAACCTTCCAAAACTTACTCAGGAAGAGACTAAAAATCTCAATAGGTTGATAACTATGGAAAAAATTGAAGCAGTCATCAAAAAACTTCCAGCAAACAAAAGTCCAGGGCCAGACGGGTTCACAGGGGAGTTTTACCAAACATTCCAGGAAGAGCTAAAACCTATCCTCCTCAGACTATTCCAGAAAATTCAAGAAGAAGGAACACTCCCAAGCTCCGTCTATGAAGACAGCATCACCCTAATACCAAAACCAGATAAAGATAACACAATGAAAGAGAATTACAGACCAATATCCCTCATGAACATAGATGCCAAAATCCTCAACAAAATTCTAGCAAATCGAATCCAGCAGTACATCAGAAAGCTCATACACCATGACCAAGTAGGATTTATCCCTGGGATGCAAGGATGGTACAATATTCACAAATCAATAAACGTCACACATCACATAAACAAATTGAGAGATAAAAACCATATAGTCATATCAATTGATGCAGAAAAAGCATTTGACAAAATCCAACACCCTTTCTTGATAAAAACTCTCAGCAAGATGGGAATAGAAGGATCATACCTCAACATAATAAAAGCCATATATGACAAACCCACAGCCAACATCATACTCAATGGGCAAAAACTAAAACCATTTCCCCTAAGAACAGGAACAAGACAGGGATGCCCACTCTCACCACTCCTGTTCAACATAGTGTTGGAAATACTAGCCATTGCAATCAGACAAGAAGAAGAAATAAAAGGCATCCAAATTGGAAAAGAAGAAGTAAAACTGTCCTTATTTGCAGATGACATGATACTGTACATAGAAAACCCAAAAGACTCCATCAAAAAATTACTAGACTTAATAAATGAATTCAGCAGAGTAGCAGGATACAAAATAAATGCTAAGAAATCTATGGCATTTCTAAACACCAATAATGATCTTACAGAAAGAGAGACTAAAAAAGCAATTCCATTTACCATCACACCAAAAAAATTAAGATACCTAGGAATAAACTTAACTAAGGAGGTAAAAGACCTATACGTGGAAAACTATACAACACTGAAAAAAGAGATAGAGGAAGACATAAACAGATGGAAGAACATACCATGTTCATGGATTGGTAGAATCAACATCATCAAAATGTCCATACTACCCAAAGCAATCTATAGATTCAATGCACTTCCCATTAAAATACCAACGGCATACTTCACAGACCTAGAATGAACTTTCCAAAAATTCATCTGGAATAAAAAAGACCCCGAATAGCCACAGCAATCCTGAGAAAGAAGAACAAAGTAGGAGGGATCTCAATACCAGATTTCAAGCTATATTACAAAGCCACTGTTCTCAAAACTGCCTGGTATTGGCACAAGAACAGACATATAGATCAATGGAACAGAATAGAGGACCCAGAAATAGATCCAAATCGCTATGCTCAATTAATATTTGACAAAGGAGGCATGAACATACAATGGAGTCAAGACAGTCTCTTCAATAAATGGTGTTGGGAAAATTGGACAGATACATGCAAAAAAATGAAGCTTGATCACCAACTTACACCATACACAAAAATAAACTCAAAATGGATCAAGGACTTAAACATAAGACAGGAAACCATAAAAATACTAGAGGAATCTACAGGCAAAAAATCTCTGACATATGCCAAAAGAACTTCTTCACTGATACTGCTCCTAGGGCAATGGAAGCTAAAGAGAAAATAAACAAATGGGATTACATCAAAATAAAAAGCTTTTGCACAGCAACAGAAACCATCAATAAAACAACAAGAAAGCCCACTGCATGGGAGAACATATTTGCCAATGATGTCAATGATAAGGGTTTAATCTCCAACATTTATAGGGAACTCATGCAGCTTAACAAAAAGAAGATAAACAACCCAATCAAAAAATGGGCAACTGATCTAAATAGACACTTTTCGAAAGAAGACAGAAGGAAGGCCAAGAGACATATGAAAACCTGCTCTAAATCACTAATCATCAGAGAGATGCAAATCAAAACAACAATGCGGTACCATCTCACACCTGTCAGAATGGCCATTATCAACAAGTCAACAAATGACAAGTGCTGGCGAGGATGTGGAGAAAAAGGAACCCTCGTGCACTGCTGGTGGGAATGCAGACTGGTGCAGCCACTGTGGAGAACAGTATGGAGTTTCCTTAAAAAACTAAAAATAGAACTCCCATTTGACCCAGTGATCCCACTTCTGGGAATATATCCTAAGAAACTGGAAATATCAATCAGAAAGGATATATGCACCCTTATGTTCATAGCAGCACAATTCACCATATCTAAGATTTGGAAACAGCCTAAGTGCCCATCAGCAGATGAGTGGATTAAAAAACTGTAGTACATCTACACAATGGAATACTACGCTGCAGTAAAAAAGAAGGAGCTCTTACCATTTGCAACAATATGGATGGAGATGGAGAACATTATGCTTAGTGAAATAAGCCAGTCAGAGAAAGATAAATATCACATGATCTCACTCATTTGTGGAATATAATGAACAACATAAACTGATGGGGGGAAAAATAGACCCAGAAACAGAGAAACATCAATCAGAATGTCAAACCTCAGGGAAGAAATTGTGAGGTAACCAGAAACCCAAGAATGCATGGAACGCCTTTCCAGCCACGCTAGCAATCATCAGATGTACAGTAATTTTACCTGGGACAAGAGGGTAAGTATTTTGGACTCATGCTCCTGACCCTTCATGGGTAAGACTACTCATGTGGGCTGATCCCCTGACTAATGTAGTTACCAATAATACCAAACACCTTGGTCATCCAGGAGGTCCATGGGTGGGGCAAGTAAGTATAAATACACAGGGGTCTCCACCCAACTTCCCTTTTGTATGACACAAAATCAAAACAATGCCACTTTGTGTGTAAAATTAAAGAGAGGTTTCTGGCTTGTGTGGACACCAAAGAAAGGGTGTCACTACTATCACTACTTGCCCGCGGTAGAAGTGCAGAAAATGTAACTAAGACCTTGTCTATACAAAAAGAAATAGACAGCCAGTTTGAAAGGGTATTGCCATGGACTAGAACAAAGAATATCTTTACATGATATTATTCTACACTGTCATTAAAATTTTTCCCAGATTTGGATCACCCCCATTACTTATAATAGTTCCTCACGCCCGTGGGGGGAGGGGAGGATATCATCTGTTTGGTGCTTGGAGACAAACGTAACACATCTCTAGATATTTTAGAATTACAACAGCGTATTATACAATTACCCCAAACAAACTTACAAACTAATTCTTTGAATGTCTGGCAGCAATTTAAAAAGGACATGAAAGGGTTTAATCCCTTCCACTGTGTAGAGGGCCCCCTGGGAAGGCACCTGAGCATTCTAAATTGGCCCCTCTTGCCCTTTTGGCCAAGAGGGACCCGCTTCTCACAATCCAGTTGTCCACAGCTGTTGCCTGAGCTTCTGTTCATGCCAAGGTTGAAACCTCGTGATGGCTGGTACCATGGATCTGTCTCTCGCCCAGTGGGGTGAGCTGGGCCTCCTTGGAGAAGAAACCTGGGTTCCACAAGATATGTGATCAGTGCTGGGACCCTGCCAGCAGGCGAGGGGATCCCAAGGCAGGTGCTGGGCGTGGAGGCCATGGGGGCATAGGCAACCAAGGAGACAGAACTAAACCTTCACATCACCCTGCTTGGCCCCGGAGGATGGCTGGTTAGCCAGAGACGAGTAAGATTCCTCAGGGAAGGAACAACCTAAGACAGGCACAGTCGCATAGGGGCCATCAGGAGAGAACTTGGGGGTCAACAGAGGTGGGGCACAGACCTTCACCCCCCCCAAGTTTGCAGGGGCCTGAACCCTCACCCCTGCTGAAGGAGATCTCCTGCCCCCATGGCTGCTCAGCTTCACATGCCCAGCTCACATCGGGACCCAGGTAACAGAGACTTGGCCGACAGCAGATGCCCTCTCACTGCAACAAGACTTGATGGAGATGTCTTGCACCCATGATCCGGGGAACTGGGGTCTATGATATCTAAATCCAGCCTAGCACCAAGAATGCTCAGGGCCTACTCAAGAAGGCAAATAATCCTCTCCACTAATAATTACAGGGTAAAACAAGATGGTTGTTAGAGTATTAAATTTGACAGTAAAATACTAGTCAAGTTTTCAGACTAATTTAAATTGGCCAATCAAAATAAGCAAATACTCTAGAAAAATCAATTGTACTGGACAAAAAAGCTGTTACTAAGTGTTAACTATAATTTTTATTGGTAGTTCATCTCATGGTAAAAGTGCGTAACATATAATGAACCTAAAGCAGTCACATTTTAGTGCAAAAAAGTAAAATTTAAAAGCTATCAAGATTACAGCATAAAATTTCCAAAAGCCTCCCAATATTTAAACCAAAAAAAGGGGGGATAGTAGGAGAATATCATGTAAGGAAAAATATCCTGCAAATAAATTACATCTAGAAAATTTTTACTTTAGAAAATTAACTTTCATTTGTAATGCTAACAGCAAGTCACCCAGGTAAAACATACATGGTGTCAAAACAAGCCAAAGGAAAATCGTTTGGGTGAAAAAATGAAAAAGGATCGCAAGTCAAATTTATAGAAAATATTCCTTTATTAACTTTTGGTCGAGAATATGTTTGTATATTTTCAGAAAACAACTCCGAGACATGTGGATTCCTGCAACAGAGAGGAATTGACAGCTCCAGCCATGAAGTCAGAAGAGAAACAGTCCAGAGATGGAAGATGCTGACGATGCCTTGCCATACTAGCAGTCAGCAGTTGTGCGTCACTGCAGATTGCCCAGGACCAAACCAGAGAGGGTCGGACCTGCATTACCACCATTTGTCCACCATCCAGAACTGAAATATCATTGCTGTTATGAACACATAAACAACTGCTGGACATAGAAACTGGGACTCAAAAGAACTGTTGGCCCAGAAAGAAACTCACTATAGACTGATTCATTTGCCTCTCAGCATAACTATTATTGCTTGTCTCATTTTTGGTTCCTATAAGTGTATTCCTAGTATCACATGAGCTCACTCATCTAGGGGAAAAGGTGAACATCATAGACTGAAGAACAAGAACAGCATTGATCAGACTGTCAGACCTCAGAGGGAAGGTAGGGGAGGGTGGGGACAAGGGAGATAGATCAACCAAAGGACTTGTGTGCTTGCATATGAGCCTAACCAGTGATCACGGACAACAGGGGGAGAGGGGCATGCATGTGGGGGGGGTTTGGGAAGGGAACGGGGGCGGGGTTGATGACAAATATGTGATACCCATCAATAAAGTAATTTTTTTAAAAAAAGAATTATGAATCTTCTGGAAAGAAATAGAGTTTGCAGCTTTCTCTAGACAACTGACAAAGAATCCCTTTTACAATAGTCACTAGCTCACCAAGGAACTTTTTCAGGAACACTAGCTATTGGGATAGCCATCATCTCCACATTAGAAAGTGCCCTATTTAAACACCAATTCAATAACACTTTCATTTAAAGTCATAAACTTTATATAAATAACACAAATGTAATTATATATTAATTGTATTCATAATGGGTTTCACCTCTGAGCTTGGCACTTAGCCCCACCAGTTATGGGCTATATATACTTTGTAAGTCACTCAAACTCTCTGAGTTTCTGTTTCCTCGTCTATAAAATTAAGGAAATGGTTATATTTTATCAAACTTGTACAATAACTAAAATAACAGATGTTAAGTGTGACTTTTCAAATTATAAAAGTTACATCTGTAAATCCTATATAATAAAAGGCTAATATGCAATTTGACTAAACAGTGGAACAACTGGTTGCTGTGATGCACACTGACCATCCGGGGGCAGATGCTTAATGCAGGAGCTGCCCCCTGGTGGTCAGTGTGCCTCCCACAGGGGGAGCACCACTCAGCCAGAAGCCAGGCTCACGGCTGGCGAGCGCAGCGGCCACGGCAGTGCTAAGGATGAGCCGTCAGTCGGGGCATCCCCTGCTAGAGAGCGCAGGCCGGGCTGAGGGACACCCCCCCACCCATGCACAAATTTGGTGCACTGGGCCTCTAGTATTATCATAAATAGAATCCATTAATCCTGATAGGAGAGGAAATAGACCTTTGCATGGGAAACTGCACATGATGAAATGTGTGTTTTTTCATAAATTGGTTAATAAAATCCACATGGAACCATGAGGCTAGATGCACTTTTTAATGTGAACATTTTCCCATTCTGTTCCCCTTATATTCCAGTACTATATAGATCATTGTATTAGTTCCATTGTATTAACTGTTAAAACAAAACTCAAAATAATAGAGACCTAAATAAGATAGAGGTTGATTTACCCTTTAAGGAAGTATCTGAGCATAAGCAACTGAGGAATAATACTGTGTCACAGCCTCAGGCTCCTTCTTTCTGGTTGCTCTGCCAGTACTTGCGTCATCGTCACCCACACGGTTGACCAAGCAGGAAAAGAGAAGAAAAAAGTAGTTGCACACATCACTCCTGCTCACTCGTGTCTTATTGGCAAAATCTAGATGGCCACCACTACCTGCACGGGAGGCTAGTAATTTTGATCTTTATTTTGGGTTCCCATGTGTCGAGCTGAAATTCAAAGGGCCTATTATAAAAGAAAAGGGGAGAGTTAAAGATGGCGACCGGCAAGAAGGTAGGGAGAGAGAGAGTGGGAGTGAGGAACCCATAGAGGAGAGTGTACACGTGTAGACGTGTGTGGTGTGTGTGTCTGTATGAGCTAGGGTCAGATAGATTCTGCAGGGCTTCCAAGGGGCTGCCTAACCGGGCAGTCCTAGATGGCGGAGCCCCGCGCACAAAGCGGACACTTCTCGGCGGCTGGTGCGGACGCGGAAACCACGCCATCTTGAGAAACAGAGCTGCCTGAGACTCGGATCCTGGCTTCTGACACAAACCAGGACCCTGCAGCCACTGGGGACAGAGAACTGCTATCACAGCTTCAGTGGAAGAAACAACAAGAATCCAGACTTCCCAGCAGATTCCCGTGAGTCAAAGAGCCTATCCCCCTCCCCGCAGGCGCGTGCAGATAGCGCCAGAGTAACTGATAGACACGCCCCTCGCCCAAGCTGCAGGGCTTTGCGCAGGGACGCGCTCTGCCTTAGGGAATTTGGCGCGCAGGACAGAAGCAGCTCACCTTCGGGGAAATCTGTCAGTGCGCACAGAGGGCTCCCCTCTGGGGAATTGGGGGGAATTTGGCTTGCGGGTCACAGCTCCCCTTCGGGGAATCTTAGAGCGTGCACAAAGGGGCTTCCCTTTGGGGAATTTGGCGCGCAGGACGGACTCCGCCCCTCTTCGGGGATTCTGGGAGAGTGCACAAAGGCAGCTCACCTTCAGGGATTTGAGAGTGTGCGCCCTAGCCGGTTTGGCTCAGTAGAGAGAGCACACACAGGACGCAGCTCCACTTCAGGGAATTTGGCACGCCAGACACAGCTGCCTGGGATCCCTGACTCACAGCGCATTCACACTAAGAGCCAACGACTCCAATTGTTGGTGCATGCACACACAGGGACCCTGATTCTCAACGAGAAACTGCACAAGGCAACAGAGACTCTGACACTTGATTCTTGGTGCAGATACAGGGAAACTCTGACTCCTGGCACATGCTAAGGATCTCATTTTCGGCACATACCAACAGTGTGGTGCTTTCAGGGCCCCTGATTCTAAGTGTGCACACGAGACCACACGGAACACTGGGGACACTGACCCTGGGCAAGTCTGGTTCCCATCAACCAAAGGCAGCCACACATCCTAGTGTCAGAGCACTTCAGTGAAACTCGGGTGGAGCGAAGTCCCCACAGCGCACGGCCGAGGTCCACACAAACGGAAGCTTGAGCTTTCTGGTGATAGCCAGAATGGGGAAACGAAATAACTCACAGAGGAAAGAAAATGTGGAGTCGCCAAGAAAGGAAATTAGTGAAACTGAAGCTTGCAACATGACCGAAAAGGAGTTCAGAGCAATGGTCGTGGAATTTATACATCGGATGGATGAGAAAATCAACAACTTATGCAAGAATCAGGAAGAAATGAAAAGTGATATAGCTACAATCAAAAACACCATGGAAAGTTTCAACAGTAGACTACAAGAAGCAGAGGACCGAATTAGTGAGTTAGAAGATCAGGTACAAAAACAAGCTCAATCTGAACAGCAATTGGAGAAAAAAATTAAAAAGCAGGAGGAAAGCCTAAGGGAGCTTCGGGACAACATGAAGCGAAGTAACATGCGTATAATAGGGCTGCCAGAAGGACAAGAAGAGCAGCAGGGATTAGAAAATCTATTTTGAAGAAATAATGACAGAAAACTTCCCGGATATGGGAAAGATAAAAGTTACGCAAGTACAGAGAGTCCCAAGCAGGATCAACCCCAAAAGACCCACACCAAGACATGTCATAATCTCAATGGCAAATATAAATGATAAAGAGAGAATCTTAAAGGCAGCAAGAGAGAGACAGAGAGTTACCTACAAAGGAACACCCATCAGATTGTCAAATGATTACTCAACAGAAAACACAACAAGCTAGAAGTGAATGGAAGGAGGTATACAAAGTGTTGCAAAGCAAAGGACTGAATCCAAGAATACTATATCCAGCAAGACTATCAATCAAAATTGAAGGGGAAATCAGGAGCTTCGCAGACAAAAAAAGACTCAGGGAGTTTATCACCACCAAACCAGCAATGCAAGAATTGCTAAAGGGAATACTGTAAAAAGAAGAAATAAACAGGTAAGAAGGAATACAGACACAAAAATAGATATGACTACAAACAAATACCTTTCAGTAATAACTTTAAATGTAAACGGACTAAATGCTCCAATCAAAAGACATCGAGCGGCTGAATGGATAAAAAAGCATGACCCATATATATGCTGTCTACAAGAGACCCACCTCAGAACAAGAGACTCACACAGATTGAAAGTGAAGGGATGGAAAAATATCTTCCAGGCAAATGGAAATGAAAAAAAAGCTGGGGTAGCAATACTTATATCTGACAAATTAGACCTCAAAGTAAATGCCATAACAAGAGATAAGGAAGGCCACTTCATAATACTAAAGGGAGAAATCCAACAAGAAGAAATAATTTTGGTAAACATATACGCTCCCAATATAGGAGCACCCAAATACATAAAAAAACTCCTGGAAGATATCAAGGGAGAGATTAATAGCAATACAATCATAGTAGGAGACTTTAATACCCCACTATCACCATTGGACAAATCCTCTAAACAAAAAATCAGCAAAGAAACAGCAATCCTAAATGACTCACTAGACCAGATGGACTTAATTGACATCTTCAGAACATTTCACCCCAAAGCTACAGAATATACATTCTTCTCAAGTGCACATGGGTCATTTTCAAAGATAGACCATATGCTGGGTCACAGGCAAAGTCTCTTCAAATTCAAGAAGATAGAAATTATATCAAGCATCTTCTCAGATCACAGTGGCATAAAACTGGAAATCAACTACAATAAATACAATCCAAAGAAATCAAACACATGGAGACTAAACAGCATGCTATTAAACAAGGACTGGGTCACCAGAGAGATCAAGGAAGAAATAAAAAACATCATGGCAACAAATGACAATGAAAACACAACAATCCAAAATCTATGGGACACAGCGAAAGCAGTCTTGAGAGGGAAGTTCATAGCTCTACAAGCCTATTGCAAAAAACAAGAAACAATGGTAATAAATTACCTAACCCTACAACTCCAAGAGCTAGAAAAAGAGCAGCAAGAAAAGCCCAGTGTAACCAGAAGGAAGGAAATAACAAAGATCAGAGCGGAGATAAATGACATAGAGACCAAAGAAACAATACAAAAGATCAACAAAACCAAGAGCTGGTTCTTTGAAAAGATAAACAAGATTGATGGACCTCTAGCCAGGCTCACCAAGAAGCAAAGAGAGAGGACCCAAATAAACAAAATCAGAAATGAAAGAGGTGAAATAACAACAGACCCCGCTGAGATACAAAGAATTGTTACAAAATACTACGAACAGCTCTATTCCAACAAACTGGACAACCTGGAGGAAATGGACATATTCCTAGAAAAATACAACCTTCCAAAAATCAATCAAGAAGAATCTCAACAGCTCAATAGGCCAATAACTATGGACGAAATTGAAGAAGTCATCAAAAAGCTTCCGGCAAACAAAAGCCCGGGGCCTGACGGCTTCACAGGAGAGTTCTACCAAACATTCAAGGAAGAACTAAAACCTATCCTCCTCAGACTATTCCAAAAAATTCAAGAGGAAGGAACACTTCCAAGCTCCTTCTATGAAGCCAGCATCACCCTAATACCAAAACCAGATAAAGACAACACAATGAAAGAGAATTACAGACCAATATCCCTCATGAACATAGATGCCAAAATCCTCAACAAAATTCTAGCAAATCGGCTCCAGCAGTACATCAGAAAGATCATACACCATGACCAAGTAGGATTTATCCCGGGAATGCAAGGATGGTACAATATCCGCAAATCAATAAACGTGATACATCACATAAATAAATTGAGAGATAAAAATCACATAGTCATATCAATTGATGCAGAAAAAGCATTTGACAAAATCCAACACCCTTTCTTGATAAAAACTCTCAACAAGGTGGGAATGGAAGGCTCATACCTCAACATAATAAAAGCTATATATGATAAACCCACAGCAAACATCATACTAAATGGACAAAAGCTAAAAACATTTCCCCTAAGAACAGGAACAAGACAGGGATGCCCACTCTCACCACTCCTGTTTGACATAGTACTGGAAGTATTAGCTAATGCAATTAGACAAGAAGAAGAAATAAAAGGCATCCAAATTGGAAAAGAACAAGTAAAGCTGTCTTTATTTGCAGATGACATGATATTGTACATAAAAAATCCAAAAGACTCCGTCAAAAAACTAATAGACTTAATAAATGAATTTGGCAATGTAGCAGGATACAAAATTAACGCCAAGAAATCTATGGCCTTTCTATACACCAATAGTGAACTTACAGACAGAGAGACTAAAAAGGCAATCCCATTTACCATCGCACCAAAAAAATTAAGATACCTAGGAATAAACTTAACTAAGGAGGTAAAAGACCTATACACGGAAAACTACAGGACACTGAAAAAAGAGATAGAGGAAGACGTAAACAGATGGAAGAACATACCATGTTCATGGATTGGTAGAATCAACATCATTAAAATGTCCATACTACCCAAAGCAATCTATAGATTCAATGCACTCCCCATTAAAATACCAACGGCATATTTCACAGACCTTGAAAAGAACTCTCCAAAAATTCATCTGGAATAAAAAAAGACCCCGAATAGCCACAGCAATCCTGAGAAAGAAGAATAAAGTAGGAGGGATCTCAATACCAGATTTCAAGCTGTATTACAAAGCCACTATTTCTCAAAACAGCCTGGTACTGGCACAAGAACAGACATATAGATCAATGGAAACAGAATAGAGAATCCAGATATTGATCCAAACCACTATGCTCAATTAATATTTGACAAAGGAGGCATGAACATACAATGGAATAAAGACAGTCTCTTCAATAAATGGTGTTGGGAAAATTGGACAGACACATGCAAAAAAATGAAGCTAGATCACCAACTTACACCATACACAAAAATAAACTCAAAATGGATACAGGACTTAAACATAAGACGGGAAACCATAAAAATACTAGAGGAATCCACAGGCAGCAAAATCTCAGACATATGTCAAAAGAACTTCTTCACCGATACTGCCCCTAGGGCAATGGAAGCTAAAGAGAAAATAAACAAATGGGACTACATCAAAATAAAAAGCTTTTTTACAGCAAAAGAAACTATCAACAAAACAACAAGAAAGCCCACTGCATGGGAGAACATATTTGCAAATGGCATCACTGATAAAGGTTTAATCTCCAACATCTACAGGCAGCTTATACAACTTAATAAAAGGAAGATAAATGATCCAATAAAAAAATGGGCAACGGACCTAAATAGAATCTTTTCCAAAGAAGACAGAAGGAAGGCCAAGAGACACATGAAAACATGCTCAAGGTCACTAATTATCCGAGAGATGCAAATCAAAACAACAATGCGCTATCATCTCACACCTGTCAGAATGGCTATCATCAACAAATCAACAAACGACAAGTGTTGGCGAGGATGCGGAGAAAAAGGAACCCTCGTGCACTGCTGGTGGGAATGCAGACTGGTGCAGCCACTGTGGAGAACAGTATGGAGTTTCCTCAAAAAACTGAAAATGGAACTCCCATTTGACCCAGTAATCCCACTCCTGGGAATATATCCTAAGAAACTGGGAACACCAATAAGAAAGGAAATATGCACCCCTATGTTCATAGCAGCACAATTTACAATAGCTAAGATCTGGAAACAGCCTAGGTGCCCATCAGCAGATGACTGGATCAGAAAACTATGGTACATCTACACAATGGAATATTATGCTGCCATAAAAAAGAAGGAATTCTTACCATTTGCAGCAACCTGGATGGAATTGGAGAACATTATGTTAAGTGAAATAAGCAAGTCAATGAAAGAAAAATACCACATGATCTCACTCATTTATGGATAATAAAGAACATTATAAACTGAAAAACAAAAAGATAGATACAGAGGCAGTAAAGCATCAAACAGACTGTCAAATTACAGCAGGAAGGTTAGGGAGAGGTGGGGAAGATAAGAGATCAATCAAAGGACTTGTATGCATGCATATAAGCATAACCAATGGACGCAAAACTCTGGGGGGCGAGGGCATATATGGGAGTGGGGTGGGGGGGGCAATGGTAAGATATGTACACATATAATACCTTAATAAAAAAATTGGAAAAAATAAAAATAAAAATAAACTAATTTAAAAAAAAAAAAAAAAAAAAAAGAAAAGGGGAGAGAGCAGATAGTGAAGGATCAGTACTGTTCTCTACCACAGTCGTGTCTTTCAATTCCAATTAGTTTAGGACCCTAAAGATCCTGTGATTATTTGCACTGAATTTCAATATCGGTAAGCGTTTTTCAAACAATTCTTATATGCACTTTCTATCACTGGGCATAGAAAGATCATGTGACGTGATGCTTACCCTCTTAGTTAATTTCTTCAACCTAAGTTATTTCCTATCAAAAATCTGAGGTCTCTGATCCATTAATTTTCTTGTCATTTGTGTTGTTGATAACCATCTCTGTTGATTCTAATTTTGATGGAAAGTTACTAATTTTGACTCAAATTAGTTAACATGACCTTCTCAACACATGGTAAAAATTGAATAGCTAATGATCATATAGATGGAGTTACACAACAAACTTTATTATAAATGCATAGCAAGTTTTCTTACATTATTATAAATGCATTCATAAATTTTAATAATGTATTTTTTTACTAGTGGCCCGGTGCACAGATATCTGTCCCCCAGGGATTGAGGGAACAAGAAAAGTAGTTAATAACACCTTGATTTTTAAAAAAATGTTTTATTAAATTTATTGGGGTGACATGGTAAATAAAATTATATAGGTTTCAAGTATACAGTTCTATAATACACCATCTGTATATTGCATTGTGTGTTCACCACCCAAAGTCAAATATCCATCCATCACCAAAATGTGGCCCCCTCTAACCTGTACTACTATCTTTTTGAAAAAAACTAATCATATTGTTCTCTAATCATCACTGTTGAATAGAACTTTGTAGAAATGTTCTATATCTGTGCTGTTCAGTACGTCAGCCACTAGACACATGTGGCTATTGAGCACTTGACATGTAGCTAGTGTGGCTGAAAAATGAATTTCTGATTTTATTTCATTTTAACTAATTTAAATAGCTACATGTGGCTACTGACTAGTATATTGGGCAGCACAGCTTAATGCCATAAAACAAATGAGACATTTCTAAATTGGGGAAATACTGACAGAAATTGGGGAACTTTAATTAAGTCCTATTATGATGTAAAAAATGACAAGTCTATCAATAACTCTGAGAGACTTCTGTGTGAATGCATGTATTGTTTAAACTCAGGACTAATACTGACTTCCCAAATGAGGAGGAACAACATTATCTTTCAAACTTCTCAGACTCAAAAAGCCTCTATTTAGTTTTATGTGTTCAGAGAGAATGGTCCATCATTCTAGAAAATAAAAATGATTATGTAATAAACGAAAAGTAATAGTGTAAATGGGAAAGTTACATTTTATTATTTTTTAACAGAGGGAGGAAAAATGGAGATTACTTTGGGCTCCACTGAGACCTAAAGCAACTGAAGGGCATATGTCACTGAGCTCTTTGAACGTCTGGAGAAAAAACTCATTATGAACTTTAAGAAACTCAGTAGTTCTCTGAAAAGAAATACTCCATTGGGATTCTAGAACTGGCTATTTTAAAAAGGGTGAGTGGGAAAGAAATACTTTTTATATACTTGTTTGTTATTTTTATATATCATACTTATTAATGCAACTCAAAGAAGCCTTTATTAGTATTAGACAAAAATTATTGGCAAGAAAGGAACATCACTCACCTTTCAATTCTAAACAAGTCTTCCAGCTCCTGGTTTTTAAATGAGAAAGGCTGATTTTTTCAACCATCATATCGCCAATTTGACACAGGTTTACTTTCCTCTTAGCTGTCAGTTCAATTTATTTTAACATTTAAAAAACTGATTTACTCAACTTAGTTACCCGTCCTCATGTTTATTAGATTGTACCAGTAGAATTTAAAAGTAGTTCTAAAATATCACATCTACATAAAATGGAGGATACAGAGAACATCTTTTATTTAATAGTCAATGAAATGAGCAAGTCTTTTCCAAGATCAAGCAGAAAAGATCTACAGACAGAACCAGTGGAATAAGATTAAAGTACTTCATACTAACTTTGGGAGAAGAACTAAGGTATAAAACCTCAACAATCTGTTATCCAATCTAAATATCCAAACCAGCAATCTAAGTATACAAACCAGAGTTACTGAACAACAAGCATGTCAAACTCATGGCCCACGGGCCATGTGGCCCACAATGAATATTTTTGTGGCACAGCCAATATAACAGTACGTACGAAACATTTTAATAAAAATTTAATAACTTCGTTTTTACGATATCCTGTTATATATAATTATTAATAAATAGAAGCCTGGTGCACAGATTTGTGCACATTGAAAGGAAATTAATTATAAGGTGGCCAGTGGGGCGGGACTAGGAGAGACAGGCTGGACACACCCTGGAGCCAACCTCCCGCAGTCCCTCCCTGGTGGCCACACATGTGGTGGTGCTGGGGCTCGAAGGATGTCTGCAGAGTGAGCATGGTCCCTCTGGCAGGTGGGGGTCCCTCAGCCTGGCCTGCAGGGATTGTGCCAAAGCTGGCAGTTTGACATCCCCTGAGTGGTCCTAGAGTGCAAGAGGGCACTCTGCAAAGTTGCTGTTGCTCAGCAGTTCCTGCATTGAGCTTCTGCCCCCTGGTGGTCAGTGTGCATCAGACCTATCTGCCAGTCAGCCGGCCAGCCAGTCGCTTAGCCTTTTATATATAGAGATTAACTACAACGTTCACTGATAACTGATTATTATAATCGTGTTGCATTCATTTCCCTTATGCACCTTATGCTCAGGTGCACCATTTCTCTCCATTAATACCAGCAGCGAATATTTTAGCAGCCGATTACCACGTCATTAGTCTTGGACTGCCTTGTTTGGTGTGTGCAACAGGGAATATTTTGCTTTCGGAGGACAAGAAAAATAGGTTTATTTGCATTACGCTTATTAATTTGTGCCGTTATTCAGTGTCTGGTAAGTTAATGTTCAAGAAAAAATATTAATTTTTATTAAAATGTTCTATTATTTTATGTTAATGATTACTCATTTATTTCAGCCCTTTGTATTCAGCATGTCTCTATCGAAATAAACCTACATTTTTATGAAAATTGAAGCTTTTGGGTTTTGTGGCCCACATAAACATAAACTTTATTTATTTGGCCCGTTTTAGCCTTTGAGTTTGACTTTATTACTATTTTACTGTCAAATTTAATACTCTAACAACAATCTTAGTTTACCCTGTAAATATTAGTGGAAAGGATTATTTGCACTCTTGAGTAGGCCCTGAGCATTCCTGCTACTAGGATGGATTTAGATATAGGGCAGCTACTGTTGGCCAAGTCTCTATCTGTTACCTGGGTCTTGATCTGAGCTGGGCATGGGAAGAGAAGCAGCCATGGGGGCAGGAGACTTCGCTCAGAAGGGGTGAGGGTTCAGGTCCCTGCAAGGTTCGGGGGGGGGGGGTGAGGGTCTGTGCCCCACCTCTGTTGATCTCCACGTTCTCTCCTGATGGCCCCTCTGTGACTGTGCCTGTCTTAGGTTGTTCCTTCCCTGAGGAATCTTACCCGTCTCTGGCTAACCAGCCATCCTCCGGGGCCAAGCAGGGTGATTTGAGGTTCAGTTCTGTCTCCTTGATAGCCTATGCCCCCGTGGCCTCCTCACCAGCTCCTGTCTTGAGATCCCCTCGCCTGCTGGCGGGCCCCGGCACTGATCACATATCTCGGAAGACTCAGGTTTCTTCTCCAGGGAGGGCCCAGCTCACACCATTGGGAGAGAGACAGATCCACGGTACCAGCCACCACGAGGTTTCAACCTCAGCAAGAACAGAAAGCGCAGGCAGCAGCTGTGGGCAATTGGATTATAAAAAGAGGGTCCCTCTTGGCCAAAAGGGCAAGAGGGGCCAATGTAGAATGCTCAAGTGCCTTCCCAGTGCCTTAATTCCTTCTGAAAGGGATTAAATCCTTTCATGTCCTTTTTTAAATTGCTGCCAAACATTCAGAGCATTAGTTTGTAAGTTTTTGGGGGGTAATAATATGCTGTTGTAAAATATCAAAAATTATAATGACATTGTAGGATAATATCATGTAAGGATATTCTTTGCTCTAGGCCATGGCAATTCAATTTCAAAGTGGCTGTCAATTTCTTTTTGTAACTTTATATAAACTTTGTCAGGGTGGCAAACACACAAATTATTTACTTTAGTTCAAGAGGCCAAATATATTGACTTTCAATTACAATCCTTACGACTTTTGAAGGAAACCTCTCTTTATTTCCTTCCAAGATAATTTCAGGCTACAGAGAGTTTCATTTAAAAATCTTTGTCAGATGAAACAATTTCTCTTAAGGTTATGATCCACTTGTATAGATTAGATTTAATATTTTTTTCTTATAAATTTTTTATTTATTTATTTTTTAATTTTTATTTTTTACATATGTGTCCCTATTCCCCCATTACCCCTCACCCCCCACTCATGCCCCAGCCCCCTGTTGTCTGTGTCCATTGATTAGGCTCATATGCATGCACACAGTCCCTCTGTTGGTCTCTCCCCCTTACTCCCACCGACCCCTACCATCCCTGAGGTTTGACGTTCTGATTGATGTTTCTCTGTCTCTGGATCTATTTTTGTTCATCAGTTTATATTGTTCATTATATTCCACAAATGAGAGAGATCATGTGATATTTATCTTTCTCTGCCTGGATAATTTCACTTAGCATAATTCTCTCCAATTCCATCCATGTTGTTGCAAATGGTAAGAACTCCTTCTTCTTTACCACAGCGTAGTATTCCATTGTGTAGATGTACCATAGTTTTTTAATCCACTCATCTGTTGATGGGAACTTAGGCTGTTTCCAGATCTTAGCTATGGTGAATTGTGCTGCTATGAACATAGGGGTGCATATATCCTTTCATATTCGTGTTTCTAGTTTCTTGGGATATATTCCTAGAAGTGGAATCACTGGGTCAAATGAGAGTTCCATTTTTAGTTTTTTGAGGAAACTCCATACTGTTCTCCACAGTGGCTGCACCAGTCTGCATTCCCACCAGCAGTGCATGAGAGTTCCTTTTTCTCCGCATCCTCTCCAGCACTTGTCATTTGTTGATTTGTTGATGATAGCCATTCTGACAGGTGTGAGAAGGTACCACATTGTTGTTTTAATTTGCATCTCTCTGATGATTAGTGACTTTGAGCAGGTTTTCATATGTCTCTTGGCCTTCCTTCTATTTTCTTTCGAAAAGTATCTATTTAGATCAGTTGCCCATTTTTTGATTGGGTTGTTTATGTTCTTTTTGTTAAGCTGAATGAATTCCCTGTAAATGTTGGAGATTAAAGGCTTATCTTTGATATCATTGGCGAATATGTTCTCCCATGCAGTGGGCTTTCTTGTTGTTTTGTTGATGGTGTCCTTTGTTATGCAAAAGCTTTTTATTTTGATGTAGTCCCATTTGTTTATTTTCTCTTTAGCTTCCATTGCCCTAGGAGTAGTATCAGTGAAGAAGTTCTTTCAGCATACGTCTGATATTTTGCTGTCTCTGGATTCCTCTAGTATTTTTATGGTTTCCTGTCTTATGTTTAAGTCCTTTATCCATTTTGAGTTTATTTTTGTGTATGGTGTAAGTTGGTGATCAAGCTTCATTTTTTTGCATGTATCTCTCCAATTTTCCCAACACCATTTGTTGAAGAGACTGTCTTGACTCCATTGTATGTTCGTGCCTCCTTTGTCAAATATTAATTGAGCATAGTGATTTGGGTCAATTTCTGGGTTCTCTATTCTATTCCATTGATCTATATGTCTGTTCTTGTGCCAGTACCAGGCTGTTTTGAGAACAGTGGCTTTGTAATACAGCTTGATATCTGGTATTGAGATCCCACCTACTTTGTTCTTCTTTCTCAGGATTGCTGCAGCTATTCGGGGTCTTTTTTATTCCAGATAAATTTTTGGAAATTTCATTCTAGGTCTGTGAAATATGTCGTTGGTATTTTAATGGGAAGTGCATTGAATTTATATATTGCTTTGGGTAGTATGGACATTTTGATGATGTTGATTCTACCAATCCATGAACATGGTATGTTCTTCCATCTATTTATATCTTCCTCTATCTCTTTTTTCAGTGTTGTGTAGTTTTCTCCATATAGGTCTTTTACTTCCTTAGTTAAGTTTATTCCTAAGTATCTTAATTTTTTTGGTGTGATGGTAAATGGGATTGCTTTTTTAGTCTCTCTTTCTGTAAGTTCACTATTGGTGTATAGAAATGCCAGATTTCTTGGTGTTAATTTTGTATCCTGCTACATTGCCGAATTCATTTATTAAGTCTAGTAATTTTTTTGATGGAGTCTTTAGGGTTTTCTATGTACAGTATCATGTCATCTGTGAATAAGAACAGTTTTACTTCTTCTTCTCCAGTTTGGATGCCTTTAATTTCTTCTTCTTGTCTGATCGCAATGGCTAGTACTTCCAGCACTATATTGAACAGGAGTGGTGAGAGTGGGCATCCCTGTCTTGTTCCTGTTCTTAGGGGAAATGGTTTTAGTTTTTGCCCATTGAGTATGATGTTGGCTGTTGGTTTGTCATATGTGGCTTTTATTATGTTGAGGTATGATCCTTCTATTCCCACCTTGCTGAGAGTTTTTATCAAGAAAGAGTGTTGGATTTTGTCAAATGCTTTTTCTGCATCAATTGATATGACTATATGGTTTTTATCTCTTAATTTGTTTATGTGTTGTATCACGTTTATTGACTTGCGAATATTGTACCATCCTTCAATCTCTGGGATAAATCCTACTTGTTCATGGTGTATGATCTTTCTGCTGTACTGCTGGATCCTATTAGCTAGAATTTTGTTGAGGATTTTGACATCTATGTTCATGAGGGATATTGGCCTGTAATTCTCTTTCATTGTGTTATCTTTATCTGGTTTTGGTATTAGGGTGATGGTGGCTTTATAGAAGGAGCTTGGAAGTGTTCCTGCCTCTTGAATTTTCTGGAATAGTCTGAGGAGGATAGGTTTTAGTTCTTCCTTGAATGTTTGGTAAAACTCCCCTGTGAAGCCATCTGGCCCTGGGCTTTTGTTTGCTGGAAGCTTTTTGATGAATGCTTCAATTTCTACCATAGTTATCAGCCTATTGAGATTTTTAGAATCTTCCTGAGTGAGTTTTGGAAGGTTGTGTTTTTCTAGGAATGTCCCCATTTCCTCCAGGTTGTGTAGTTTGTTAGAATAGAGCTGTTCATAGTATTTTGTAACAATCCTTTGTATTTCTGTGGGGTCTGTTGTTATTTCACCTCTTTCATTTCTGATTTTGTTTATTTGGGTCCTCTCACTTTGCTTCTTGGTGAGCCTGGCTAGAGGTTCATCAATCTTGTTTATCCTTTCAAAGAACCAGCTCTTGGTTTTGTTGATCTTTTGTATAGTTTTTTTTGTCTCTATGTCATTCATTTCTGCTCTCATCTTTATTATGTCCTTCCTTCTGCTCACTGTGGGCTTTTCTTGTTGCTCTCCTTCTAATTCTTTGAGTTGTAGAGTTAGATGACTTATTACCCATTTTTTCTTGTTTTTTTGAGGTAGGCATGTAGAGCTATAAACTTCCCTCTCAGTACTGCTTTCATTGTGTCCCATAGCATTTGCATTGTTGTGTTCTTATTGTCATTAGTCTCCAGGATGTTTTTAATTTCTTCTTTGATCTCGTTGGACCCAATCATTGTTTCATAGCATGCTATTCAGCTACCAAGTGTTTGAGTTTTTTGGCATGTTTTTATTATGGTTTATTTCTAATATTATGCCATTGTGGTCTGAGAAAATGCTTGATATGATTTCAATCTTTTTGAATTTGGGGAGATTTTGCTTGTGACCCAATATGTGGTCTATTTTTTTAAATGTCCCATGTGCACTTGAGAAGAATGTATATTCCGTGGCTTTGGGGTGAAATGCTCTGAAGATGTCAATTAGGTCCATTTGATGTAGTGCATCATTTAGAATTGCTGTTTCTTTGCTGATTTTTTGTCTAGAGGATTTATCCAGTGATGTCAGTGGTGTATTAAAGTCTCCTACTATGATTGTATTGTTGTCAATCTCTCCCTTGATATCTTCCAGGAGGTTTTTTTCTGTATTTGGGTGCTCCTGCGTTGGGTGCATATACGTTTACCAGAGTTATATCTTCTTGCTGGATAGCTCCCTTTAGTATTATGTAGTGGCCTTCCTTATCTCTTGTTATGGCCTTTACTTTGAGGTCTATTTTATCTGATATAAGTATTGCAACTCCAGTTTTTTTCTCATTTCCATTTGCCTGAAAAATGTTTTTCCATCCTTCACTGTCAGTCTGTGTGAATCCTTTGCTCTGAGGTAGGTCTCTTGTAGACAGCAAATATATGGGTCATGTTTTCTTATCCATTCAGCTACCCTATGTCTTTTGATTGGTGCATTTAATCCATTTACATTTAATGTTATTATTGACATGTACATGTTTGTTGACATATTTTTCCTTAGTGTTTGTGTTTCTTTTTGACTTTCTCTTTCTTCTTTTTACAGCAGTCCCTTTAGCATTTCTTGCATTGCTGGCTTGGTAGTGATAAACTCTCTTAGCCCTTTTTTGTCTGTGAAGCTCCTGATTCCACCTTCAATTTTGAATGATAGCCTTGCTGGGTATAGTATTCTTGGATTCAGTCCCTTGCTTTGCATCACTTTACATATTTCATTCCATTCCCTTCTGGCCTGGTATGTTTCTGTTGAGAAATCAGTTGATATTCTAATAGGAGATCCCTTGTAGGTAACTTTCTGTCTCTCTCTGGCAGCCTTTAAGATTCTTATTTTGTCATTAGTGTTCGCCAATTTAATTATGATGTGTCCTGGTGTCGGTCTTTTGGGGTTCAACTTGTTTGGGACTCTATGTACTTCTTGGACTTGCATAGTTTTTTTCTTGCCAATATCAGGGAAGTTTTCTGTCATTATTTCTTCAAACAGATTTTCTATTCCTTGCTTCTCTTCCTCTCTGTCTTGTACCCCTATTTTTCAAATGTTGTTTTGTTTTGTGTTGTCCCAAAGCTCCCTTAGGCTCTCCTCTTGCTTTTTAAGTCTTCTTTCTAGTTGCTACTGTGTTTGTGTGTTTTTTCCTACCTTGTCTTCTAATTCGCTGATGCGATCCTCAGCCTCTTCTAGTCTACTGTTTAAGCCTTCCAATGTGTTCTTTATTGCAGCTATGTCATTCTTCATCTCCTCTTGGTTTCTTTTCATGTTGGTGACATTTTCATTCAGCTCCTTATAGTTCTCATTGAGTTGTGTGTATTTGTCATCCATCCATTTAAACATCCTTATAACCATTACTCTGAATTCTTTCTCTGTTAAGCTGCTAGCCTCAAGTTCATTTAACTCCCTTTCTGGTGACTCCTCTTTTTCTTTCCTTTAGGGATTGTTTTTTTGTCTCCCCATGTTTTCCTATTGTAGATCCAATTGCTTTGCTACCCAGGTTCTTTTGGTGATGGTGCTACTGGTGTAATCTCTCAGTTTCTCCTGGGCTTGGTAATCTAGTGTAGTTCCCTACTTGAGCTATTTGGGTTCTCTTGATGTAGGCCTGTGAGCTTGAGAGGCACAATGGCAGTGTCTAGAAGTCAGCAGTCGTGAAGGGGAGTATCCCAATTTTTGCTGTCTTGCACCCTAAATTGAAATCACGCGTGCCCAGTGGGGACTCACATTGTAATGGGGAAAAAAAGATAATCAGATACATTAATAAGATGCTTATAGATCAGTAGAGGTCCAGTGCACAAAATTCGTGCACTCTGGGGTTCCCTCAGCCTGGCCTGCGCCCTCTCGCAGTCCAGAAGCCCTCAGGGGATGTCCAACTGCCAGCTCAGGGGGAGCAGGCCTAAGCCAGCAGTCAGACATCCTTTGTGCTGCCGCAGAAGCAGGAGAGACTCTGGCCACTGACGCTACACTCACCAGCTGTGAATCTGGCTTCTGGCTGAGCAGCACTCCCACTGTGGGAGAGCACTGACTACCAGGAGGCAGCTCCTGAATTGAGCCTCTGCCCCCTTTTGGTCAGTGCATGTTATAGTGACCTGTTGTTCCGCCGTTCAGTCCATTTGCATATTAGACTTTTATGCCTGTGGGATCTGGCCGAAACCAGCTCTCCAACATCCCCCGAAGGGTCCTGGATTGCGAGATGGAGCAGGCCAGGCCAAGGGACCCCACTGGTGCATGATTGGGGCTGTGGAGGGACACGGAATTTTGGCCAGCTGGAGAGGGACTGCGGGAGGGCTCCAGGGCATGTCTGGCCTGTCTCACTAAGTCCCAATCAGCCAGACCCCAGCAGCAAGCTAACCTATTGGTTGAAGCATCTGACCCCTGATGGTCAGTGGATGTCATAGCAACTGGTTGACCAGTCGACTGTCTGCCCCCTGGTGGTCAGTGAATGTCATAGTGAGCGGTTGAGTGGCTTAGCATATCATTAGCATATTACACTTTGATTGGTTGAACGGATGACTGGACACTTAGCATATTAGGCTTTTATTATATAGGCTAGTAAATTGCATGAAGGTGATTTAAGAGGGCCATGCCAAAAAAGGTATTGGAGTCGGGGGTAGTGCTATTTTAGGCAGGACTGTTAGGGGTGACATCCTGAGAAGATGGGAGTTTTAATCAAGATCCGAACCAGGAGAAGCTCATGAAAACTTGATGTAAAAGAACATTCTAAACAGGGGGAAGAGCAAAGGCAAAGGCCATGATGCAGGAATAAACTCAGCATGTTCACAGAAAAGAAAGAGGGCCAATAGGACTGGAAGATGGTGAATAAAGGAGAGAGGAGGTCAGGATTAGATTCTGTAGGGGCTTGAGGAGTATGGCAAGGATTTTTAGATTTTCTTCTGGACCCAATGAAAGTTCCAGGCAGAGAATTGACATGATCTGGAGCAAAGAACCAATGAATTAAATATGTTTTGGATACATATCCCTGAGCAATCCTATTATCAGTTTATTTTCTAACCAAAAGTACAGGCACATGAATTGAAGGGCGTAAGTGTGCTTATGGGATCAGTAGGACAGAGTATCCCAAGTCAGAAGTGTTCGGGGACAACCTAGGATGAATGTTCACCCCGTCTCTAATTGTGCTTAGCCCTCTGCATCTTGCCATGGGGAATAAAAAGACTGGATTCTTTGGTCTGTCTGATTTAGAGGAGGTGTTTCTTAAGTGTTAGTAAATAGAAATTTGAAGGAGTTCCCAGAAAAAGGAGTTGGGAGCAGATGACACAGCAGGGCTCATAAACACAAGTTTTTATCCGTGTCACCACCATGGAGAAGCAATGGGTTGAGTGCTCAGCCCTTCCCACTCACCTCACCTTCTGCATTATCACTGTTCCATTTGCACCTCACTCTTTCTCTTTCACACCCTATTAGCACCCTTCTACATTTGATGAAAGGTGTTACCAAAATTTCAGCTTTCTTCTCAGTAGTCACCCAGGATTTTGGTAACACTGGTATTTCTTTCTCCTACCCCCTTCCTTTCCTCCTTTCCTATTCCCCTTGTTTCTTCCCCTTCTTTTCCCCTCCTCTCCCCCAACTCCTTTTCTAGTAGAAGCTCACCCAGGACTTCAGAAATACCACACTACAAATGTTTAATATCCACTCTGATAGAGAAACAGTTTCTGAAAAAGAAGATTAATAATCAGGTTTAAGTTTATTAGAAAATTTGGGAGAACCAAATGTTTTAATAAGAAGCCCCATAAACATGGGAGCCAAGGAGCAGGGGAGGAAAGAAACCCAGGAAAAAGTCCAGTCTCTGACGCGGGGGCTGGGAGGTGGACCCACAGTGAGGGCAGCCTCTCATCTTGACCTCAGGGGGCGCCATGCAGTCTTCCCAGCTCAGCAGGCGTGTTGGGAAAGATGCTTCCAAGACCACAGTGCTGCTGGATACCCTGCTGATGTGCATCCCGAGCAGAGGACGCCTCCACAGTGTGCACGCCTCCATCGTCGGCTGGGACCAAGTCCTCTCACCTTGCACATACAGCACAGCGGGTATTTCTGGCACCGCTCTCCCAACCTCTGGCTCGTCTCCCGAACCATGCGCCTGGACTTCCTGGAGCTCCACATCTTCCAGTAGACTGTGGCCCTTGCCTTGACCGTCCACATTTTATTTTATTTTATTTTATTTTATTTTATTTTATTTTATTTTATTTTTTTGGAATTTTCCTTTTTTAAAATTTTTTTATTAAGGTATTATATGTGTACATATCTTACCATTGTCCCCCCACCCCACTCCCATACATGCCCTCACCCCCCAGAGTTTTGCGTCCATTGGTTAAGCTTATATGCATGCATACAAGTCCTTCGGTTGATCTCTTATCTCCCCCACGTCTCCCTAACCTTCCCCCTGTAATTTGACAGTCTGTTTGATGCTTTACTGTCTCTGTATCTATCTTTTTGTTCATCAGTTTATAATATTCTTTATTATCCATAAATGAGTAAGATCATGTGGTATTTTTCTTTCATTGGCTGGCTTATTTCACTTAGCATAATGTTCTCCAATTCCATCCAGGTTGCTGCAAATGATAAGAATTCCTTCTTTTTTATGGCAGCATAGTATTCCATTGTGTAGATGTACCACAGTTTTCGGATCCAGTCATCTGCTGATGGGCACCTAGGCTGTTTCCAGATCTTAGCTATTGTAAATTGTGCTGCTATGAACATAGGGGTGCATATATCCTTTCTGATTGGTGTTTCTAGTTTCTTCAGGTATATTCCCAGGAGTGGGATTACTGGGTCAAATTTTTTGAGGAAACTCCATACTGCTCTCCACAGTGGCTGCACTAGTCTGCATTCCCACCAGCAATGCACGAGGGTTCCTTTTTCTCCGCATCCTTGCCAACACTTGTCGTTTGTTGATTTGTTGATGATAGGCATTCTGACAGGTATGAGATGGTACCGAATTGTTGTTTTGATTTGCATCTCTCGGATAATTAGTGACTTTGAGCATGTTTTCATGTGTCTCTTGGCCTTCCTTCTGTCTTCTTTTGAAAAGATTCTATTTAGGTCCGTTACCCATTTTTTTATTGGATCATTTATCTTCCTTTTATTAAGCTGTATAAGCTGCCTGTAGATTTTGGAGATTAAACCTTTATCAGTGATAGCATTTGCAAATACGTTCTCCCATGCAGTGGGCTTTCTTGTTGTTTTGTTGATGGTTTCTTTTGCTGTAAAAAAGCTTTTTATTTTGATATAGTCCCATTTGTTAATTTTCTCTTTAGCTTCCATTGCCCTAGGGGCAGGGGCAGTGAAGAAGTTCTTTTGGCATGTGTCTGAGATTTTGTTGCCTGTGGATTCCTCTAGTATTTTTATGGTTTCCCGTCTTATGTTTAAGTCCTGTATCCATTTTGAGTTTATTTTTGTGTAAGGCGTAAGTTGGTGATCTAGCTTCTTTTTTTTGCATGTATCTGTCCAATTTTCCCAACACCATTTATTGAAGAGACTGTCTTTATTCCATTGTATGTTCATGCCTCTTTTGTCAAATATTAATTGAGCATAGTGGTTTGGGTCGATATCTGGATTTTCTATTCTGTTCCATTGATCTATATGTCTGTTCTTGTGCCAGTACCATGCTGTTTTGAGAACAGTAGCTTTATAATATAGCTTGAGGCCTGGTATTGAGATCCCTCCTACTTTATTCTTCTTTCTCAGGATTGCTGTGGCTATTCGGGGTCTTTTTTTCATTCCAGATGAATTTTTGGAGAGTTCTTTCTAGGTCTGTGAAATATGCTGTTGGTATTTTAATGGGGAGTGCATTGAATCTGTAGATTGCTTCGGGTAGTATGGACATTTTAATGATGTTGATTCTACCAATCCATGAACATGGTATATTCTTCCATCTGTTTATGTCTTCCTCTATCTCTTTTTTCAGTTTCCTGTAGTTTTCCGTGTATAGATCTTTTTTTTTAAAAATATATTTTATTGATTTTTTACAGAGAGGAAGAGAGAGGGATAGAGAGTTAGAAACATCGATGAGAGAGAAACATTGATCAGCTGCCTCTTGCACACCCCCTACTGGGGATGTGCCCGCAACCAAGGTACATGCCCTTGACCGGAATTGAACCTGGGACCCTTGAGTCCACAGGCCCACGCTCTATCCACTGAGCCAAACCGGTTTCGGCCGTGTATAGAACTTTTACCTCCTTAGTTAAGTTTATTCCTAGGTATCTTAGTTTTTTTGGTGTGATGGTAAATGGGATTGCTTTTTTAGTCTCTCTTTCTGTAAGTTCACTATTGATGTATAGAAATGCCATAGATTTCTTGGTGTTAATTTTGTATCCTACTACATTGCCGAAATAATTTATTAAGTCTATTAGTTTTTTGATGGAGTCTTTCGGGTTTTTTATGTACAACATCATGTCATCTGCAAATAAGGATACCTTTACTTCTTCTTTTCCAATTTGGATGCCTCTTATTTCTTCTTCTTGTCTAATTGCAATAGCTAATACTTCCAGTACTATGTCAAACAGGAGTGGTGAAAGTGGGCATTCCTGTCTTGTTCCTGTTCTTAGGGGAAATGGTTTTAGTTTTTTGCCCATTGAGTATGAAGTTTGCTGTGGGTTTATCATATATAGCTTTTATTATGTTGAGGTATGATCCTTCTATTCCCACCTTGTTGAGAGTTTTTATCAAGAAAGGATGTTGGATTTTGTCAAATGCTTTTTCTGCATCAATTGATATGACTATGTGATTTTTATCTCTCAATTTGTTTATGTGATGGATCACGTTTATTGATTTGCGGATATTGTACCATCCTTGCATTCCTGGAATAAATCCTACTTGGTCATGGTGGATGATCCTTCTGATGTACTGCTGGATCCTATTTGCTAGAATTTTGTTGAGGATTTTGGCATCTATGTTCATGAGGGATATTGGTCTGTAATTCTCTTTCCTTGTGCTGTTTTTGTCTGGATTTGGTATTAGGGTGATGCTGGCTTCATAGAAGGAGCTTGGAAGTGTTCCTTCCTCTTGAATTTTTTGGAGTAGTCTGAGGAGGATAGGTTTTAGTTCTTCTTTGAATGTTTGGTAAAACTCTCCTGTGAAGCTGTCTGGCCCTGGGCTTTTGTTTGCCAGAAGCTTTTTGATGACTACTTCAATTTCTTCCATAGTTACTGGCCTGTTGAGCTGTTTAGATTCTTCCTGATTGAGTTTTGGAAGGTTATATTTTTCTAGGAATATGTCCATTTCCTCCAGGTTGTCCAGTTTGTTGCAATAGAGTTGTTCGTAGTATTTTGTAACAATCCTTTGTATTTCAGTGGGGTCTGTTGTTATTTCACCTCTCATTTCTGATTTTGTTTATTTGGGTCCTCTCTCTTTGCTTCTTGGTGAGCCTGGCTAGAGGTTCATCAATCTTGTTTATCCTTTCGAAGAACCAGCTCTTGGTTTTGTTGATCTTTTGTATTGTTTCTTTGGTCTCTATGTCGTTTATCTCCACTCTGATCTTTATTATTTCCTTCCTTCTGCTTACACTGGGCTTTTCTTGTTGCTCTCTCTCTCTCTAACTCTTTGAGTTGTAGCGTTAGGTAATTTATTACCATTGTTTCTTGTTTTTTTGCAGTAGGCTTGTATAGCTATGAACTTCCCTCTCAGGACTGCGTTCGCTGTGTCCCATAGATTTTGGATTGTTGTGTTTTCATTGTCATTTGTTGCCATGATGTTTTTTATTTCTTCCTTGATGTCTCTGGTAACCCAGTCATTGTTTAATAGCATGCTGTTTAGTCTCCATGTGTTTGATTTCTTTGGATTGTTTTTATTGTAGTTGATTTCCAGTTTTATGCCACTGTGATCTGAGAAGATGCTTGATATAATTTCTATATTCTTGAATTTGGAGAGACTTTGCCTATGTCCTAACATTTGGTCTATCTTTGAAAATGACCCATGTGAACCTGAGAAGAATGTATATTCTGTGGCTTTGGGGTGAAATGTTCTGAAGATGTCAATTAATTCCATCTGGTCTAGTGAGTCATTGAGGATTGATGTTTCTTTGCTGATTTTTTGTTTAGAGGATTTGTCCAATGGTGATAGTGGTGTTTTAAAGTCTCCTACTATGATTGTATTGCTGTCAATCTCTTCTTTGATATCTTCCAGGAGTTTTTTTTATGTATTTTGGTGCTCCTGTATTGGGTGCGTATATGTTTACCAGAGTTATTTCTTCTTGTTGGATTGCTCCCTTTAGTATTATGAAGTGGCCTTCATTATCTCTTGTTATGTCCTTCACTATGAGATTTAATTTGTCAGATATAAGTATTGCTACCCCAGCTTTTTTTTCATTTCCATTCTCCTGGAAAACCTTTTCCATCCCTTCATTCTCAGTCTGTATGCGTCTTTTTTTCTGAGGTGGGTTTCCTGTAGACAGCAGATATATGGGTTTTGTTTTCTTATCCAATCTGTTACCCTATGTCTTTTGATTGGGGCATTCAATCCATTTACATTTAAAGTTATTATTGATAGGTACTTATTTGTCGTCATTTTTATTCTATACCCCTGTGTTCCTTCTTTGCTTCCTATTTCTTTTTTTTTTTTTTTTTTTTTTTTTTTTTTTTTACAGCAGACCCTTAAGCATTTCTTGCATTGCTGGTTTGGTGGTGATAAATTCCCTTAGTCCTTTTTTGTCTGTGAAGCTCCTGATTTCACCTGCAATTTTGATTGATAGCCTTGCTGGGTACAGTATTCTTGGATTCAGACCCTTCCTTTGAATGACTTTGTATATTTCATTCCATTCCCTTCTGGCCTGATGAGTTTCTGTTGAGAAATCAGTTGCTAGTCTGACAGGGGTTCCTTTGTATGTAACTTTCTGTCTCTCTCTGGCCCCTTTTAAGATTCTTACTTTGTCATTGGTGTTTGCCAATTTAATTATAATGTGCCTTGGCGTCGGTCTTTTGGGG
This sequence comes from Ia io, assembly GCA_025583905.1. Classification (NCBI taxonomy): domain Eukaryota; kingdom Metazoa; phylum Chordata; class Mammalia; order Chiroptera; family Vespertilionidae; genus Ia; species Ia io. Next base: position 49,758,235 of record JAJQQW010000007.1, on the reverse strand, counting down.
TTCATTTTGCTTGGGATTCTGTGAGCTTCTTGGATTTGTGTGGGTTTTTTCTTCCCTATATCAGGGAACTTTTCTGTCATTATTTCTTCAAACAGGTTTTCTATTCCTTGCTCAGTTTCCTTTCCTTTGGAACCCCTACTATTCAGATGTTATTTTGTTTCATGTTGTCCCAAAGTTCCCTTAGGCTCTCCTCCTGCTTTCTAATTTTTTTTTCTAGAAGCTGTTCTACTTGGGTATTTTTTTCCATCTTGTCTTCTAGCTCACTGATGCGGTCCTCTGCTTCTTCTAGTCTACTCTTGATGCTTTCTATTGAGTTCTTTACAGCAGCGAAGTCATTTTTCATTTCTTCTTGGTTCTTCTTCATTTCATCTTGGCTCTTACTCATATTGTCAAATTTGTCTTCCCTTCTTTTCAGCCACCTTATGACCATTTCTATGAATTCTTTCTCTGATAGGTTGCTTGCCTCGTATTCGTTTACTTCCTTTTCTGGTGATGCCTGCTTTTCTTTCCTATGGGGGCTGTTTCTTTGTCTTCCCATAGTCTCTCTTCTCCAGATGTCTGGTTATGTAGTTCTCTCTCTCCTGTGTTGATTTAAAGGCACAAAATACAACACAACCAGGTACAACACACAAGGCACTGAACAGAATTGTATTCATGATATTAATAACCTCCAATAAAGGTGACCACCAGAGAAAGACAAATTAGGTGATAGGAGAGGAAGAGGAAGAGTAAAAAAAAAAGAAAAAAAAAAGAGTGTGACAATGAACATGGGAAAAGAGAAAAAAAAAGTAAGAGAGACAAGAACAATACTAAGAGAGAAAAGGGGAACAAACTATAATATGGGGAGTAAACTCCAATAGAACAACCACTAATCCCAGTAAATGCCAGCAACACGAACCTGGAGATTAATACAAACTACAACACCAACTAATATCAAGTGAGGCAAGGGAAAACAGAAGTAAAAAACAAAAACAAAGCAAACAAAAGAACCAAACAAAAACAAAAAAAAGAATAAGCAAAAGAATCTCACAAAAAAGCATAAAAATTCAATCTAATCAACATTCAAGCAAACAACAAAAGGCCAGAGAGAAAAACAATTTTATTTTTTTTTTAGTTAAGGTAGCGTAGAGAGAGGTGTGTATGGACTTGGAGCAGGTGGTTGGAAATTAGATATATAAGTAGGGTGAAATTTTAGCAGAGGGTAAACAGAAAGAGTAGGGAAAATCTAAAGCTGGAAAGGGTTAAGATAAACAGGAGACCAAAAGGGGAAAGGTTAGGAACAGAGTGATGGCATAAAGTTAGCGCTGAGATAGGGTAAAACGATGCTAAAGGAAAGATGCAAATAGAATGTAGGACAATAATCCCAAAATAAAACAGAGAAAATCAGAGAGAGGAACCAAGATGGCGGCAAAGTTAAACAACTAAACTGCCGCCTTGCACAACAATTTCAAAAATACAACTAAAAGACAAAACGTCTACCACCCAGAACCACGGGAAAGCTGGCTGAGTGGAAGATTTACAACTAAGGAGAGAAAGGAGCACAAATGCTGAAAAGCTGAGGTACGGAGGCACGCGAATTGGGCTGGTGGCAGGCGACTGGGAGCGCGGCTTTCCTTCAACCCGAAGGGACATAAGCTCCTGATCACTCTGAAATCCAGTTTCTGAGGACACATGGGGACCCAAGTGCCTACGGGGAGAAGCTGGACTCTCGGCCATCAGGTTGGAAAGTGAGAGTGACTTTTTTGCAGAGGTGCACCCAGCAATCATTGTTTACAGTGCTGGAGCGCGGGATGCAGGGACTTGGAAATGTGGAAAGGCAGAGACTGCTGACGGCAGCCATCGCCGTTTACCACACCCTAGCCTAGTGACGCCCTGAGACCCCGCCCTGCCCTGAGACCCCGCCCCGCACATTCTACAACCCACCCAGGCTCCACACAGCAGCTTTTGCATATAAATGGCCTGTTCTGTGGCAGCTTAACCAAATTAGCTGCAGCTCCAGTCAGACTGCTCCAAAACTGCCCAGGCAAAGAGGAGAAAACTGTAGTTCTTGCTGTAGCTCCTGCTGGGGGTCTCAGACAGTAGCTGACCTGCACCCCATTGGAGATGCAGACACTAGTGTATCTAGTGGTCAGTGTGAGACAACACCAGATTTCAACCACTCTCATAAGGGACACATTCAAGAGGCAGACTCAGTGAGCACCAAAGCCCTATTGGAACAAGTCCTGCCCCATAAACGTGTCTCCAGCACAGCAATTCTTCCGTTATAGACACAGCGGGTCCTCACAGCCAATTGGCCTGGAGGTCAATTCCTCCCAGTGACACCAACAACAATCAAGACTTAACTACAGCTTGAGAGGAGCCAAGATGGCGGCGGAGTTGAATGGCTGATGTGTTGCCTCGCATGGCAGTTTCGGAAATACAACTAAAAGATGGACTGGTGAGCGCGGCGACTCCTGCTCACGTCTCCCCAGGCCGGGGTGGCTGCTCCTCTCAGTCAGCACCTCAGCCGGGGCCATGAGCTCGTGGGCAGCTGCGGCAGTTGCTGTGGGGGCAGCCGTGGACTCGGCGCAGTGGCTCTTGGTGAAGAAAAAGACAATCTTTCTGAGGGACGGGCTCATCCATGTCACCAACCTGGCCGAGCTGCCCAGTGAGATCCTCAGGGCCCCGGAGGCCTCCGACACCGACTTGCAGGATTTTTAGGATTTCCCGTCTTACATTCAAGTCCTTTAGCCATTTTGAGAGAGGAGAACCAAGATGGCAGCAAAGTTAAACAAATGAACTGCGACACGCATAGCAATTTCAAAAATACAACTGGAGGACAGAGCGTCTGCCACCCAGAACCACAGGAGAGCTGGCTGGAGGGTGGATTTACAGCTAAGAGGGAAGAGGAAAGAGCGAACTCGGAAGGGATAAGGTGTGGAGGCGCGTGGGTCTGACTGGTGGCGGGGGAAGGGTTGTGAGGCTGTTTTTCCAACCCTAGGGGAGATTAGCTCCCCATCACCCTGAAATCCAGCTTCTGGGGACTCGCGGGAGACCCAGATGCCTGCGGGGAGAGGCTGGACTCTCGGCCTTCGTGTCGGAGAGTGGGAGTAACTTCCTTGCGGAGGTGCGCCCAGCAATCAGTGTTTGCTGCACTGGAGTGCGTAACGAGGGGGCTTAGAAACGTGGAAAGCAGAAAAAGCAGACTGGCAGCCATTGCGACTCGCCACGCCATGGCCTGGTGGCGCCCTGAGACCCCGCCCCGCCCTGAGACTTGCCCCGCCCTGGGACCCGCCCCGCACGTTTTGCAGGCCCACCTGGGTTCCAAGCAGCGGCTTTTGCATGTGGGTGGCCTGCCCTGTGGCAGCTTGACCAGATGAACTGCGGTTCTAGTCAGACTGCTCCAGGGCCGCTTAGACAGGAGGAAACTGCAATTTTTGCTGTAATTCCTGCTGAGTGGTCTCAGGCAGTAGCTGACCTGCACTCCATTGGAGACCCAGAAACGAGGGCATCTAGTGGTCGGTGTGAGATGACACCAGATTTCAACCACTCGCATAAGGGACACATTCAAGAGGCAGACTCAGTGAGCGCCAAAGCCTTGCTGCAACAAGATCCGGCCCATAAACGTGTCTCCTGCACAGCAACTCTTCCTTTATAGACACAGAGGGTCCTCACAGACAATTGGCCAGGAGGACAATTCCTCCCAGTGACACCAACAGCAATCAAGACTTAACTATACAAAGGAGGACCAAGATGGAGGCATAGGGCAGAAGCCTGATTGTTGCCTACCACAACAATTTTGAGACTACGACGGGAGAGCAGAGCAGACACCATCCAGAACCACCGGAGGGCTGGCTGAGCAGATGCTCTACAACTAGAATAAAAGAGAGGGGTACGCGGGATGATGCTGATGCCTGTGACCCAAAGATCACATTTTAAGAACTACGGCTCAGGCGACACAATGGCAGCCTGGAACGTGCTCGGCGCAGTTCCCCCGGCGGTCTCCGGCTGAGGGGACGGCTCCACTCGCTGCCGAGCACGGACAGATGAGCCCCTGAGAGACATGGGGTGGGAGACACCGCGCTTGCTGACCTCCGAGTCCTTTAAGAATCTCAACACCCCAGAAGCGGCCAGGTGTGCACATTCGGCGACTGGCCACTGCTGCAGACCCAAGGACCGACGCAGCGACCCCGGACCAGCCCACCACCGCTCACGGGGCGCACCGGAGCTTCGCCAAGCCTGCAGCCCAACAAGTTCTGCGGCAGCCGCCCTGCAGCTCTGAGAAAATGGCCGAAGGAATTGCTGAGAGGGAATTGACCAACAGGAATTGGGATCAAGAAGACGAAACCCAGCTGGGTCCCGGGTCCGGGTGAGGCCGCGTGCCCCTGGGTCCGGGTGAGGCTGGGAACTGGGTCGGGGTGGGGCTGGGTCCCGGGTCTGGGCAAGGCCACATGCCCCTGGATCCGGGTAAGGCCACACCCCCCTGGGTCCAGGTGAGGCTGGGTCCCGGTCCGGGTGGGGCCGCCCCCCTGGGTCCGGGTGAGGCTATGCGCCCCTAGGTCCGGGTGAGGCTGGATCCTGGGTCCGTGTGGGGCCGTGCACCCCTGGACCCGGGTGAGGCCACACGACCCTGGGTCTGGGAGAGGCCACGCGCCCCTGGGTCCGGGTGAGGCCATGCGCCCCTGAGTCCAGGTGAAGCTGTATTCCGGGCCCGGGTGAGACCGTGTGCCCCTGGATCCAGGAGAGGCTGGGTCCCGGGTCCGGGTGAGGCCTCGCACACCTGGGTCCGGGTGAAGCTGGATCCCAGGTCCGGGTGAGGCTATATGCCCCTGGGTTTGGGAGAGGTTGGGTCCTGGGTCCGGGCGAGGCTGCATGCCCCTGGGCTTGGGTGTGGTCACACGCCCCTGGGTCCGGGTGAGGCCGTGCGCCCCTGGATCTGGGGTGAGGCCACGTTACCATGGGTCTGGGAGAGGCCCACTGGATCTGGGTGAAGCTAGATCCTGGGTCCGGGTGAGGCCGTGTGCCCCTGGATCCGGGTGAGGCCACATTACCATGGGTCTGGGAGAGGCCACGCGCCCCTGGGTCCGGGTGAGAGGCCATGCGCCCCTGGGTCCGGGTGAATGCGCCCCTGGATCGGGTGAAGCTGGATCCTGGGGTGAGGCCATGTGCCCCTGGATCTGGGTGAAGCTAGATCCTGGGTCCGGGTGAGGCCATGTGCCCCTGGATCCGAGTGAGGCTGGGTCCTGGGTCCGGGTGAGGCCGTGCGCACCTGGCTCCGGGTGAGGCCACGCGCCCCTGGGTCCGGGAGAGGCCACGCGCCCCTGGGTCCAGGTGAGGTCACACGCCCCTGGGTCCGGGTGAGACCATGCGCCCCTGGGTCCGGGTGAAGCTGGATCCCGGGTCTGGGTGAGGTCGTGTGCCCCTGGATACGGGTGAGGCTGGGTGCCGAGCCCGGGTGAGGCCACGTGCCCCTGGGTCTTGTGGAGGCCACACGCCCCTGCGTACGGGTGAGGCCTCGCACCCCTGGGTCCGGGTGAAGCTGGATCATGGGTCCCGGGTGAGGCCATGTGCCCCTGGATCCGGGTGAGGCCACGTGCCCCTGGGTCCGGATGAAGCTGGGTCATTCCGGGTCTGGGTGAGGCTGTGAGCCCCTGCATCTGGGTGAGGCTGGGTCCCAGGTCCGGGTGAGGCCGCGCGTACCTGGGTCCAGGTGAGGCCACGTGCCCCCTGGGTCCGGGTGAGGCCACGTGCCCCTGAGTCCAGGTGAAGCCGTGCCCCTGGGTCCGGCCGAGACCAAACCAGAGGGTGTCGGACCTGCATTACCACCATTTGTCCACCATCCAGAGCTGAGGGGTCAGTGCCGACAGGTACACATAAGGAACTGGTGGACATTGATATTGGGTCTCAAAAGAACTGTTGGTCCAGAAAGAAACTCACTACAGACTGATTCATTTGCCTGTCAGCATAACTATTCTTGCTCGTCTCACATTCAGTTCTTATAAGTATATCTCTAGTGACACATGATCTCGCTCATCTAGGGGAAATGATGAACAACATAGACTGATGAACAAGAACAGAACCAGAAACAAGGAGGCATCGATCGGATGATCGGGCCTCAGAGGAAGGATAGGGGAAGGTGGGGGGAGGGGGGAGAGATGAACCAAAGGACTTGTGTGCATGCATATGAGCCTAACCAATGGTTAAGTTCAACAGGGGGTTGGGGCATCCGTGGGGAGGGGTGTGGGATGGGAATGGGGGGATGAGGACAAATATGTGACACCTTAATCAATAAAGAAAATTTTTAAAAAAAGAAAAAAAACATTTTAATAACATTCTAAATAATATATTTTTAATAAAAAATAAAATACAAAAAAAAAAAGACTTAACTACAACAAGGCTGTACACACAGTCCACAAAGGGGTGCACCAAGAGTGTCCACCTCAGGTAACTGGGGGGCTGACCCATTGAACCAATAGGACACCTAGTACACAAAGCTACCCAACCAACTCAGGGAAGCCGCGAAAATGAGGAGGCAAGGAAACAGATCCCAAACAAAAGAAATGGAGGAGAACAAACGAATGGACATAGAGTTCAAAACCACGGTTATAAGGTTTTTCCAGAATTTCATGGAAAAAGCCGATAAATTTAATGAGACCCTCGAGGATATGAAAAAGGACCAACTAGAAATGAAACATACACTGACTGAAATAAAAAATATTATACAGAGACCCAACAGCAGACTAGAGGAACGCAAGAATCAACTCAAAGATTTGGAATACAAAGAGGCAAAGGACACTACTCCAGAGAAGCAAGAAGAGAAGAGAATTCAGAAAGTTGAGGATAGTGTCAGAAGCCTCTGGGACAACCTCAAGCGTACCAATATCAGCATTATGGGGGTGCCAGAAGAAGAGAGAGAGCAAGACACTGAAAACCTATTTGAAGAAATAATGGCCGAAAACTTCCCCCACCTGATGAAAGAAATAGACTTACAAGTCCAGGAAGTGCAGAGAACCCCAAACAAAAGGAATCCAAAGAGCACCACACCAAGACACATCATAATTAAAATGCCAAGAGCAAAAGACAAAGAGAGAATATTAAAAGCAGCAAGAGAAAAACAGTTAATTACCTACAAGGGAGCAACCATACGATTATCAGCTGATTTCTCAAAAGAAACTATGCAACCACCTGTGGGGACCACAACAGGGCTTATGGTTCCACTGGATCGACTTCACAGATATATTGCATTCCTTCAAGGAAGATTAGCAGAAGGCTAAGGGCAAAGAGGCCAAAAGCTTTCATTTATAGATCTACCCCAAATCTTCTTCCAACCCCATATATGTACAAATATGCTTTCCCCCCCCCCTTGATGTTCCTATATTCCAGATTGTACTGGGAAAATGCCATCCACAAACAGGCTCCAGTGGGTTTCTAGTCCTTGGGGAGAAAGGAGAGGGAAAAGGCAAAGTACGGAATCATTTTCTTAGGAGGAAAAGCACAACAGCAATGCCATTCTGATGATTTCCTAAAGGATTAAACAAACTTCTGTACTAGAAGGTGAAATGTTTTTGCTGGAGGAGTAAAATGTTGCTACTTCTTTTGGAAGTAAGTTTTAGATTTTATTAATCAATGTTTTGTCTTCTTGTTTTAGATTTTATTAATCAATCTTATGCCATGAAATATAGTAGGCATTTTGGAAACAGGATATATGCACAAATCCTGCACCCAGGAATAGTGTAGTTGGACTCATTAAACAGTTGGAAAACAAAGCAGGATGCTAATTGGTGAGGCACAGAATGAAACATTTCCATGAAGTTAGAACATTCGATTGGGATGAGTAGTAACTTGTGTGAGACGTCACGTGTCATTTCAAGACTATGCTCAGAAATACACAATAGTGGGACAGATCAATAAGATTTTCTCATGCTTGTTATTTTCTGATTTTAACTCTTTGCTCGTGATATTCTTTCCCAGCTGGAGTATAGCTCCTGCCAATGCAAGCACTTATTTTCAAACCTGGCTCAAAACACACCTCCGCAGGAAAACCCACTCTGCTAACTCCTTTGCACTGTATCATTTTCAAAAATTCTATCTGACTGTGCTATTTGTCATTTTAGCTCTTCTTATGTTATTGGCTTGGGTGTGTTGGTTTTGCTGACCTTAACCTACTACTAATGAACAAAAAATGTAGCACGTTGTTCATTTGAAATTTTCTGTTGTTATTATTTTCCTTTTACTATTTTGGCACCCAGTACAAGTTTTTGCACCCAGAAGGATGCTTGTTTCATGTGAATTTATTATCCTGATCTTTTTACAGTTCCCCCCTTTATTGCCTCCCCAGCCACTTTATTTTAAAATAAATCTTTATTCAGATTATTACAGATGTTCCTCTTTTTTCCCCCCATAGCTCCCCTCCACCTGATTCCCCACCCCACCCCATGCCCTTACCCCCCACCACTGTCTTCATCCATAGGTGTAAGATTTTTGTTCAATCTCTTCCCGCACCCCTACACCCCTTTCCCCCGAGAATTGTCAGTCCACTCCCTTTCTATGCCCCTGATTCTATGATACTCATCAGTTTATTTTGTTCATCAGATGTTTATTCACTTGATTTTTAGATTCACTTGTTGATAAGCATGTATTTGTTGTCATTTTGTTGTTCATAATTTTTATCTTTACCTTTTTCTTCTTCTTCCTCTTCTTAAAGAATACCTTTCAGCATTTCATATAATCCTGGTTTGGTGGTCATGAACTCCTTTAGCTTTTTCTTATCTGTGAAGCTCTTTATCTGACCTTCAATTCTAAATGATAGCTTTGCTGGGTAGAGTAATCTTGGTTGTAGGTTCTTGCTGTTCATCACTTTGAATATTTCTTGCCACTCCCTTCTGGCCTGCATAGTTTCTGTTGAGAAATCAGCTGACAGTCATATGGGTACTCCCTTGTAGGTAACTAACTGTTTTTCTCTTGCTTCTTTCAATATTCTCTCTTTGTCTTTTGCTCTTGGCATTTTAATTATGATGTGTCTTGGTGTGGTCCTCTTTGGATTCCTTTTGTTTGGGGTTCTCTGCACTTCCTGGCCTTGTAAGTCTATTTCTTTCGCCAGGTAGGGAAAGTTTTCTGTCATTATTTCTTCCAATAGGTTTTCAATATTTTGCTCTCTCTCTTCTTCTGGCACCCCAATAATTTGGTTGTTGGTACGCTTAAAGTTGTCCCAGAGGCTCCTTACACTAAATTCATATTTTTGGATTCTTTTTTCTTTTTGTTTTTCTGGTTGGGTGTTTTTTGTTTCTTCATATTTCAAATCTTTGGCTTGATTTTTAGGGTCCTTTGGTCTACTGTTGAATTTCTGTATATTCTTTACTTCAGACAGTGTATGCTTAAATTCTGACTGGTCCTTTTTCACTTTTTTGGCATTCTCATTAAGATCCTTAAAGGTCTCACTAAGTTCCTCAGAGGTTTTTAGAAGATTCTTGAGTAACCTTATAAATGTGTTTTGAACTCTATGTCCAGCAGTTTGCTTTCCTCCATCTCTTTCATTCGTGACATGTTTCTTTGTCTCTGCATTTTGGCTGCTTCCTTGTGTTGATGGAGTGGTTTTCTGTGGTAGGTGACCTATAGGGCCCAGTGATTCAGCCTCCCCTATTACCTGAGGTGGACACTCTTGGTGCACCCCTTTGTGGGCTGAGTGCAAAGTCTTGTTGTAGTTAAGCCTTGATTGCTGTTGGTACACTGGGAGGAATTAACCTCCAGGCCAATTGGCTGTGAGGACCCGCTGTATCTATAATGGAAGAACTGCTGTGCTGGAGACACCCTTATGGGGCAGGACTTGTTTCAGTGGGGCTTTGGTGCTCACTGAGTCTGCCTCTTGAATGTGTCACTTATGGACATGAGGAGTTGAAATCTGGTATTGTCTCACACTGACCACTAGTTACACTGGCTTCTGGATCTCCAATGGGGTGCAGGTCAGCTACTGTCTGTGGCCACCAAGCAGGAAATACCATGAGATCTTCAGATTTCTCCTTTTTGCTTGGGGTTTAGAGGTTTTGGAACTATCTTACACGAGCTGCAGTTTGTTAGGTTAAGCTGCGAATAGGGCAGGCCATTTATATGCAAAAGCTGCTGTGCAGAGCTTGGGTGGGTTTGTAAATTGTGTAGGGCGGGGTCTCAGGGAATCACTAGGCGAGGGCGTGGCAAACAGCGATGGCTGCCAGTCAGCCATCTCTGCATCTCCAAGTTTCCGCATCCCTGCGTCCCAACGCCCCAGCAAAGTAAACAATGATTCCTGCATGCACTTCTGCAAGAAAGCCACCCTCACTTCTGACCTGATGGCAGACAGTCCAGCTTCTCCCCGTAGGAGTCTGGGTCCCCAGAGTCTCGCCGGAAACTGGAGTTCAGAGTAAACGGGAGCTTGTGTCTCCCTTTGGGTTGAAAAAAACAGCGCACCCAGTCGCCAGCTGCCAGCCCGAATCTCTCGCATCCGTACCTCAGCTTTTCCACGCTTGTGCCCGTTTCAATGCTCTTTTCTCTTTCCTTCTAGTTGTAGAACTTCTACTCAGCCAGCTTTCCCATGGTTCTGGGTGATAGAGCTTTTGTCTTTTAGTTGTAGTTTTGGTGTGGTTGCGAGAGGCAGCACGTACAGGTGTATACCATATGCCACCATCTTGGTTTCTCCTCCCTGCCACTTTTTAAATGAGGACTTTTTTTCTGGGTTTTTCCTGCTCTGTTCTCTTCTCCATTTTGGATATAAATAAACTTCCACTTTCCTTCGTCTCTGCTGTCCCTAACTTGCTCAATGTTTTTAAATACGCTTTTTTGAAGTGTAATTTGCATAGGACAAATTGCAAAATTTAATGTTTGATACATTTATACATTATCATAACTATCATCACAATCATGATCTAGAATATTCTATCACCCTGAAAGTTCCCTCAAGGTGCCTTTAAGGCAAACCCCACTCCTAACCACAACAAGTCTTGATACGATTCTGTTACCACAGTTTTGTCTTATCTAAAAGTCTATACAAGTGGAATTGTGTAGCATGTAGTCAGTCTGATGTTAAGGCTCATGCTCTTTACCTGTACCTATGGCCTCTCTTTAACAGATAGAAATGGCGACGTTGTTTGAATAAGTTGAAATTGAACACATTGCCCAGGATTGCCTCTTGGCTGCCAAGGGAACCCAATCTAGTCCCATTCAGACCCAACAGCCTTATTAATAATCAGTAAATCTTAAAAAATTGGGCAACTACATTAATAATTATAAACAACTGAGAGAGATCTTAGGGATCCACAAATGAGTGGAATATGTTCCCTGCCTTCTAGAGCTTGCTGCTAATAGAAGAGATAAGACAAGAGCAGAAAAAACGCTACTGTACCAGAAAGTAGGGGACAGGGAGGTACAGACAAACATTCTAGGAGTTCAGTGGAGGAGGAAAGCATATTTAGCGAGAGGATTGAAAAAATCTTTTAAAGAAGATTTATTCGATCTTGATCTTGAAAAATCACTAAGGTATCAAAAACAAGTGACGTTGAAGTGATATTTCAGGGGGAGACAGCAACATGGGTGTGGAACACAGAATAATGGTCTCCTAAGGATGGCCATGTCCTGGTGCCTGAAACCTGTGAATATGTTACCTTACATGGTGTTTGCCACTGTGATTAAGTTAAGGATCTTGGAATAAGGAGGTTATCCTGGGGAGGCCAATGTAGTCACAAAGGTCCTTGTAAAAGGGACCCAGAAGGGCCAGGGATGCAGAAAGAGATGTGATGAGAGAAGCATGGATGAGAGGGAGTCAGAGAGAGAGAAGAGAGAGAGATTCTTGAAGCTGCTGTATAACTAGCCTTGAAGATGGAGGAAGGGGCCATGAGCCAGCGATTGCTGGGTCTTCAAAAGCTGAAAAAGGCAAGAAAACAGATTCTCTCCCAGAGCTTTTAGAAGGAGGGCACCTCTGCCAACACCTGGATTTAGCCTGTAAGACCCATTTCTGACTCTCACCTCTGGAACTGTTAGATAGTAAATTTATGTTTTTAGGCTCCTAAGTGATAATTTTTTACAACAGCAATTGGAAACTAACACAATGAGAAAATGTGGCTTTTAAAAGAAATAGTGAGTTTGTAGTCTAAGGTATTTGTAGGGAAACAGGGGGAAATTAGGCTGAATCTGCAGGTTGGGAAAAAGAGCATGGCATCTTGGCATATGGTGAACACTCATAACTGTGTGCTAAGTACATTTGTTACATGTTATTTTGGCTTAAATTGTGTCCCCTTCAAATTCATATGTTAAAGTCCCAACTTCCTAGGACCTCAGAATGTGACCTTACTTGAAAATAGGATTGTTGTGGATGTAGTTAGTTAAAATAAGGTTATATTACGGGTGAGCCCCTAATCCAATTGGACAATGTTTTTTTTAAATCCTCACCCAAGGAAGTGTTTTTATTGATCTGAGAGAAAGAAGGGAGAGGAAGAGAAAGAGAAACATCAATGTGAGAGAGAAACATTGATTGGTTGCCTCCCGTACACACCTAGACTGGGGATCGAACTCACAATCCGCGCGCACATGTGTCTTGACAGGGAATCGAACCCACGACCCCTTGGTGCATGGGGTGCCTCTCCAACCAACTGAGCCACACTGGCCAGAGCTGGACTGGTATCTTTATAAAAAGGGGGAATATGGACATAGACCTATCCATAGGGAGATGCCAGGCAAAGATGAAGGCAGAGATAGGGGTAATGATTTTATAAGCTAGGGAACACTGAAGATCGCCAGTAAGCCACTAGGAACTAGATGAGAGGCATGGGACAGATTCTTGCTCACCTGCAGACTCCTTGATCTCAGACCTCCGGCTGCCAGAACTGTGAGATAGGATGTAGTTCTGTTATTTAAGCCCCTCAGTTTGCGGTACTTGGTTATGGCAGTCCTAGGGAATAATACACATACATTTAGGAAAGAAATGGGGAGGCTTGGAAGAAGTTCAAACTGTGACTTAAAAGATTAATTGGATAGTGGTGTGTGGGGTGGTCTGGAGAGTGAGAAGTCATGAGTGTAATTTGCATAGGACAAATTGCAAAGCACGGGAGTGCAACAGAAGGGAGAGTACTCCGAGTTAGCAGAGCAGTGCATTTTGGTGATTAAAACTTCCAAACCTAAAGTCAGAGCACATAATGCTTACAGGGACAACAGGACAGGATATTTGAAATCACAGCTGACCTAGCAAACCCAATGTGTCAGCAGTTCCCAAGTGTATTACATAGAACACTAATCCCACAAAATGCTTTGAAAGAAAAACATTTTTTTTTCAGCCAAGTAAATGAGGGAAACAACATTTTAAGTATTAACGTTTAGAAAGAGTCTTGCAAAAAAAAAAAAAAGAATCCAACTTTGTATAATTCAGCACCTCTTGGATTTATGTGAACATGCAACGCCCCCCCTTTTTTTTTATAGAACCCTATTTATATCCATGGAACAGCCTTGGATCATGTTGTTCTAGTTGTAGCCCATCCTCTAAGACCTATGCTGTCTAATGCTGTGTCAGGAGGCACGTGTGACTACTGAGCTTTTGAAATCTGGCTAACCTCAATAGAGATATGCTGCGGGAAAAACATACATTTGTTTCCAAAGCCTCAGTATGAAACAAAATGCAAAATATCTCAATAATTTTTTATTGATTACCATGTTTAAATGATACTTTTGGGTATACCAGATTAAATAAAATGTTATTCAAGTTAATTTTATCTATTTCTTTAAAATTTTTAGTATGACTACTAGAAATTTAAGTTTACACCTGTGGCTAAAATTATATTTCTGTTGGACAGCTCTGCTCTCGAGTATCCTATTTGCTTAGTATTCTCTCTAACTTCTAGGTGCTTTTTGAGAACTGTGAAGGGTCTTGAGGCTTTATCCTATCTGCACACCAACATGTTAGCTTGCCATGGTTTCAAGGATGCTAGTACAAGACATGGGACTCGTGGATCAAATATAAAGGATAGTTTATTATTCATAGCAATAGCAGAAGCCAGAATAACAGCTTGAGTTCCCTGAGTCCCAATTCCCATGAGTGATATGAAGATACTTACACACCGAAAGGGTGACGTTACAGTAGAATCCTGAGTTTAGGAAACCCAAATCTCTAATGATCAACTAGCGTGCATAGCCTTTGCTCTAACGGGATGCATTATCTTTATTATACTAGACAGTAAGTACGTTTGCCCTTTGCTCTGGAAGTCTATACTGTATCTTCTAAGACTATAAGTAAACCTGCCATTTGCTCTGAATGGAGACACTTTATCTTTGCTACACAAATACTCATAAAAAGACAATCTGGAACAAAGACCAATCAATGCCTTGCTTTCAAGATGGAAGACAATTTTTGTGTTTCTGCACAACAGTTATCTTTTCCAAAAACTTTGTGACTAAAAATAGATATGGAAATGAAGACCACTCTTGGACTTCTAACTTGTACTTAAGAAATTAAAGATGAGAAAAACCTTATTTGGATATCCAGGACAGAATCTCATTTCTTAGTATATAGGAAAATGTCAGAGTCCAGTAAGAGCTTTGCTTTTTCGGCCACATTTTTGTCTTCCTGGGAAAAATAAAAGATAACCTCTAGTACTTGGACACACTTTCTGGACCACTCTAATGTGTGCTAAAGCCTGCCCCGGGAGCTCAAGCATGCAAAGGACCAGGCGCTCCTACCACCCATCTTGTTGGCACCAATCCTGCCTTAATCACTTGTTTCTCCTACATAATAATAAAATGCAATATTATAGTCACAAATCACTACATATATAAAATATGTAAGTCAAATACATAAAGTACAATATTTATAGAACTTATATGGCAAAATATATATCATTCACTTTTAGAAATTCTTAGGGTAGCAGATATTAAATTTAATAATAATACCATTGTGCAAAATACCTTCTGTAATCATCATCTGCATTCATTTTTGGAATCTTGTTTTGATTATGCCCAATGATGGAAATTTTTCTCATTTGGTAAATGGTCAGATTTCTGTAAGCATCTCAAGTTTATTCATAGTCAATGTGAATAAGTTGAGTAATACAGTAGGCTATTATTACTTCTTAAAAAAACACACAAACTCTGATTTTAAATCCCTGCATTAAATGGCTAATAAAGTAGTTGTAAGGGAATTTCAAAAAAAGTTCCAAAATCAACTGAGTAAAGACAACATTTCCCAAATAATTCAATAACTTCATAAAGTGACTGATTTAAAAGTACATGCCCTTTCCATATGTATAAACATTAGTAATATTACTTTGAAATAATACTTTTTTTCAACAGCCATGCCCTATTCCCTGTGCATTAATAATAATAGCTAATAATTATAGATCACTTACACTGTGATAAATACCTTATATGTATTAATCATCAAAAATTCTATTTAGCCGAAACCGGTTTGGCTCAGTGGATAGAGCGTCGGCCTGCGGACTCAAGGGTCCCAGGTTCGATTCCGGTCAAGGGCATGTACCTGGGTTGCGGGCACATCCCCAGTATGCAAGAGGCAATCGATGTTTCTCTCTCTCATCGATGTTTCTAACTCTCTATCCCTCTCTCTTCCTCTCTGTAAAAAATCAATGAAATATATTAAAAAAAAAAAAATTCTATTTAGCCGAAGCCGGTTTGGCTCAGTGGATAGAGCGTCGGCCTGCGGACTGGGGGGTCCCAGGTTCGATTCCAGTCAGGGGCATGTGCCTTGGTTGCGGGCACATCCCCAGTGCAGGGTGTGCAGGAGGCAGCTGATCGATGATTCTCTCTCATCAATGTTTCTATCTATCCCTCTCCCTTCCTCTCTGTAAAAAATCAATAAAATATATTTTTTTAAAAAAATTCTATTTATATGGAGAAAAATGAGGCACAGAAAGTATTAGGAATTTGTCTAAGATCACCCAGCTAGTTGTGGTAGACTCAGAATTTGAACAAGGGCATACTTTGCATATGTATTATTTCATCATGACAATTAATGTAACAATTTCAACTTATTTAAACTACTTCTCCATTCTCTATCTGTTAAGAGAGGCAATAAGTACAGGTAAAGAGCATGAGCTTTCATCATGACAAACTAAAGTGACAAAGTTTGAAATATGCATAATTACATGCCAACTTCTGTATCATCAAAAACATTTAACCAAAGATTTGTACTTATTATGCTGAAAAGATAAAGGTTCTTTTTAGAACTTATATAGTCTATACCATATATTTTGGTTCCATTCAGTTTCAGTAGTTCATTTTCATATCCAGTGTCTCCCTTGAGCACAAAAAGAATGTGAAAAAACTCACTAGAGATGTAAATTTAATTTTTTTTCTTTAAATGGGTTTTCAATGTTATATTTATAGATTCAAAAACAATAGATAAAAATAAGATATAGAAGCCTTTGAATTCTAGTTATAGGAAAATTGTAATTGAAGTTATTCTTTGAAATCTTGGAAATAGAATATAAATGTTAGTCCCTGATTTTGAAAAGTAGTATAAAAATGTATCCCTGGAGAATAGCCTAGAAGTACGATTCATTCATTCATTCATTCATTCAGTTATTCATTCAGTCATTCACATTTTTAATTCAACAAGTAGTTATTGAGGGTATTCTATGTGCATGGTACAGTACTAGAGGATGCAGAGGGTACAAAGACATAGGAAACAAGACACCTCATTAAGTTTTTAGCCTAGTTAGGGAAATAAAACATGTGCATAAAACATGAAGGTAGTATATGACCCAAGGAGATCTACTTCAATCCAGTCCAACCAACTTCATTGAGCACTTGTGTGTCTATGTTTTACTGGTCATCGAGGATACAAATATGAATGAAACACTTGTAAGCTAGAAAAGGTCTTAAAGTTGGTCCTTATGAGGAATCACTATGTCGCATTTAGAGGCTAAGGGAGAAGTAAGTTTCTTGTCATCAGAGCTGTGATTCATAGGCTGGTGGTGACATCCTGGGAATATCAAGAAAGAGAGTTAAAATATTGACTGATTGGTTGTAGTATTTGACCATTACATTTCTTCAAATCTTGAGACTCTGTGACTTTAAGCTTCTATGTGCTTCTTTCAGGGGTAGATAGGTGTTTTAGAAATCTCAATATATGTGTCTGCAGCTGCCAATTCTAGGGTTAAATGGAGTCTTCCTACTATGGAGAAGTTGAAATGCTTCCTTAGAAGTCCTAGCCAGTGTTTTTAAACATATAATTTCTCATCAGCCCAGAAAACAATGTTTGTTTGTTGGGTATCCTTTTATTTTCTTTTTTAAAGCCTCATTCAAGAAGCATGCTTCTCCACTTAGAAAACTGTGAAGTAACCACAAAGTTGTTCAAAATTTAGTACACGATATTTGGCCTTTACAAATGGGTTCCCACAATTTGTCCAAACCTAATGCTCTCTTCTTGAAAGGGTTGATTCACTTCAAATAGCATGCCGAGGACTGCACTTGGGCATCTGACTGGATTTATCAAAAGGGAAAGAGAAAATGGAGGTCTATTGTAGCAAGTAGCATGATGTGGCTACCAAGCTCATTTATAACATATATTTTGAGGTATTGTTCTCTAAGTTGGTCTGCTTTCTTATTTTGGTTTAAAGTCTTGAGAGTAATGAAAATGATTTTCACATCCAAAATAGCAATGCACCTTTCTGCTTTTGTCTTTTTTTCTATATAATTAACCATAAATAATTGGATTAAAAATATATATATATATACATATATATATATATATATATATATATATATATATATCTTTGAGACTTAGAACTTTCATTGTATAATTTTACTCCTCAGCCATTCTACTTCAAGCTTCTGTCATAAACTTATCTCAGGAGGGAGAAAATGTTTACAGTGATTGTATCACTACATGGGCTTCTAGGAGTTTTGTTCTGTCATGAGCCCTTACCAGACATCTACTAGGACAAATGGTGTTAATGTGGTGGTAGATTAACGGATTTGGATGAGTTGGAATTATAGAAATAAATCAATCCCATGTTTAAGTCATTTGAATCTCAGGGTATGTGGATAGAACACCAGGGTCATCTGAATGGCAAACGAGGGGTGGTCCGGCTACTCATAGACAGGAGGTCAAAGTGGGAAACAGTGGGGGAGCATGTTTGCTTTTGAAAAATGGGTTTGGAAGTTTGTTCCTGTTTTAAACTAATTTTTAAAGTGCAGTGTGTAGCAGCAACTAAGACTGTAGATTTATAATCAGATAGGTTAGGTTCATAGCCAGACTCTACTGCTTACTAGCTTTTGACTTTTTCTTTAGACAAATTCCTTAACCATTCTGTGATTTTTGTTTCCTATTGTTAAATTGGGGATAATATTAGTACTTCAGTATTCACAAGAATTGAAAGAATAATACATATAAAGAACTTTGACTAGTGCCTGGCATAGTAAACACTCAATAAGTTCTCAACCCTTTGAGGTTAAGTGTGACAATTAATTTCATGTGTCAACTGGACTGGGCTAAGGGGTGCCCAGGCACTGGTGAAACATTATTTCTGGATGTGTCTATAAGGGTGTTTCTGGAAGAGATTGACATTTGAGTCAGTAGACTGAGTAAAGGAGATTGCCCTCACCATTCCAGGTGGGCATCATGCAATTACTAAGGGCCTGGGTAGAACAAAGAAACAGGAAGAGTGAATTTGCTTTATTTGCTTGAGCTGGGACATTCATCTTCTACTGCCCTTAGATATCGTCACTCCTGGTTCTTGGGCTTTCAGACTTGGATTGAGACTTACGTCATTGGCTCCCCTACCTGGTTTTCAGGCCTGTGTTTTATTGGAACTACCCACTAGCATTCCTGGGTCTCCAGATTGCAGATGGCAGGTCAGGAGACTTCTCAGTCTTCATTAACTGCATGAGCCAATCTCTCATAATAAATCTCTGTCTACATTCGTACCTACGTATATCCTATCTGTTCTTTTTCTCTGGAGAAACTTGACTAATATTAATAACAAATAGTACTTTATAGATGAAGAAGTAAAGGCACAAAACAATTAAGTAATTTGCTCAAGAGCACATAGCTGGTCAGTGGAAGAGCTAGGATTTGAACCCAAGCCCTGTGGCTGGAGATTGTATATAATGACTCCAGTAGATTTGAGAAATTGTGATTAAACTTTAGTAGCATTGTCGAGATTAGATCTCAGTTTATGAAAATATTAAATACTAACAGGAAGAAAGCTTTGAAATAGGACTATTCCTAATAAAAACATAGTTAAGCCTATTAAGCCTCAAGATAAAAAGAACCAAAGTTTCCTACAACTATGTAACTGAACACTGCTTTAATAGATAAAAAGAGAATGTTGTCCTAAAGGCCACATTTAGATGAAATTTGAGCCAGTGGGTAAGAATCAGTGGGTTATGGTACAGCTCACTCAGGAATATTAATATAATAAAATTAAATGAATTCCTTCCATTATTTTTCTTGGCCCACAGGAAAGGCAATAAAAGCTAAGAGTAGGGGGTTTGAGGAAATTGAATTGTTACAAATGTCTTTTTGGCTTCTCTGGACAGGCCAGAGTTACGTTTATATTGAGCTTACTATCTACAAGTTATAGTTTAAAGTATTTGCTTCCTGAAGCCACTTGATTTTTGAAGTAGTTGAGCATGACCCAGGACAGTGAGAAAATGCCATTCTGATATTGCAGTGCAGCCCCGTGACTTAAGAGCATGGATGGTAGAGTCAGACCAAGGGAGTTTATAATCCAGCTGTGCCACTTCCTGGTTACACTGGACAAGCTACTCAATGACTCAGGACTTCATTCATTTTTTTTTTGTGTACAAAAGGGAAATAATAACAAAACTCACCTCTCAGGGTTATTGTGAGTATTAAATGAGTTAACATGAGTACATCTTAGATGGATGACCAATAAAGGACAGATTAGCACTTGGTAATGTTACTGCTGGTAGCACCAGCTTGCCTTGTTAATTTGGCTGATGTATCCACTGCTAATAAATGTGCATATATCTATATGATAGTCATAGTGGTTTTAGTAGTGTAAAACCTCAGTTTAAGTATATGAGGACAATCAGACCTTTTAATTAACATAATTTTAAAAAACACTTTGATTTTATAAGGGAAAAGTAAATAAAAAGAACACCATCATATTTTAAGAACTGAGTAAAGAGAAAACAACAGTGTTTAAGCAAAATGGCAGAAAACGCCCTATCTTAACCTTTCACAATATCTCCTAAGATCATTTCAAGTTCAGTCCCATTTCCAACAGCTTCGAAATCTATCATATGATGAACTCATCACTGATAAATTCTGACAGTATGCCTCATGTGTTCCAGGTTAGTCCCTTAACATTTCCAAGTCTCAATGTTCTCATTTATAAAACCAAAGTACTCTGCCCTGCCTGACTCACTGGATAGTGGGGAGGGAGATGAGAATCTATTCTAAAAGAAGCCTATTATATCTAAAATATCCAGCTAGTAAATGTTGGGCAAAATATGGCAGTACTTTATGATTCTTAGGTATTATAACATCCTGAGGTTTAGAAAGGCAAATTAATCTAACCCCCTAAAATCACAAGGAGAGAAAAATAACATTGCATAAAGATTTTCACCAAGCCTTACAAGAAAAAGATGTGCTGATTAAATGAGATACATACTTCCCTGCCAATATTTTAGCTGTAGAGGATGTTACCACTCTCAAAGTGTGTAAGGATATTGCTCCATTGAAGAGGGATGCAGAAGGCTACTAAAGACTTTAGTTTTCTTCTGGGAATTCCAGGCTTTCGAACAGGCCAGGGAAGAGATTAGTTCTAGACATGAAAGCTTTTGGAGACACCACACCATGTGAGATGGTAGCCCCTTTCTCTGTCAGTGTGTCCTGAGTTCCTCTGCTGAGGTTCTGGACCCTGGAGAGCAGGAGAAATCAGGCTGCCGCTGCTGCTTCTTTCTTTGCATTCACAATAGAAGGGAACACACTGACCCAGCAGTTCCCATAAGAATTGGTCCTACAGTAATACTTGCATTAGCAGACACTGCTGTATGATGTTACCATGAGACATTGCTTGTAATACTGATAGCTAAGAACTGGAAACAATCTAAATGCACATCGGTCCAGAGGCCTTTAAATAAATTATGGTACATTCAATCTATGGAATATTTGTTCTATGTTTTCAAAGCATTAAAAAATGAAGTAGATTTCCATAAGTGGACATGGAATGGTGTTCATGATGTATTAGGTGAAAACAGAGAGCCACACTACAATATGTGAAGTATGATCTTACTTTTGGAAAGGAAATGTAATGCCTTTTCTCCCTCTTCTATCTATATGTAAACATGTATACATAACATATATGTAAACATATATACATAACATATATGTAAAAGTGCACAGAAAAGCTTGTGAAAATGTACACCATATGTTAATAGCGGTTCCTTTTGGAAGTAGGACTTGGGAGAAAGGACAATTCAGTTTTTTACTTTATGCATTTGTGGACTGTTCGGATCTTTTTTTTCTTTTTACAGTGAGTGTTACTTTTCAATTAGGAAGAAAATTTAAATATGCACTCACATACAACCACATACATGAACTGAAGTCTAGGTAAATGTTATAATCTCTCTCTTTAGTACCTTTCTGTTTTTTTTCCCTCCCCATTATCCTTACTTAGCCTAAAGAATCAAAGTTCATCTTTGGATGATTTGTGTAGGTTCCAGGTCTAAACTGAACAAGGAGGATCCTTTAAATGTAGACTGGCAGGGGTGAACACACCCACCTCCCTCGTTCTGGGACAGATGTTAGTAGCAGTTTGTGTAACAGCCTCTGTGAGCCCACACTAAGCTACTGCCAACTCATCTCGCATTTATGACCTCAACACGCTATTCAGAATGCACCTGCTGAGAGTCTGCTTTTAATTTTCCATCATTATATGTGTGTTTTGTCAAATTCAGAAGTTTGCTGTTGGGTTGAACTTTTAGATTTTTTAACCAAAAAGCAACATTTGTATATGTTTCCTCCTAAAAATTTCTTTAGCAACATGTTCCCTTGGTACAGATTAGCAAATACATTGATCCATAAGCCCTGTTAAATTGGTGGAGCATCTGTTGAAACCGGAACAGCTGTCCTATCCACATCGCCAATATTGGGCAGCCATGTGACCACCGAGTGTAGCCAACCGAGAACTTTACTACCAAATATGCTCATAGTTTGCCTTCACCTCTTTCCATTTTCATGCCTGTCTCAACATTTTCTCATGATAAATGAATGCCTTTTTGGTCTAGAATTAAGAGATCTCCTGGCATTTAAATAAATAATAGCATGAGCCCCTGACGGTTGTAAGGCATATGTTTTAGAAAGTTGTAATTCCCAAACATGATTTCCCCCAGAAGATACAATAAGGCAGCACTAAAATATTTAAACAATTACTTCAAATCTCCAATAATCTAATAAATACAACACTGAAGTTATGCTCGAATCGTTTGAACTTCTTTCTTTAAGGAGGTTTTTATTGTTATGCATTCTTGAGGCAAATTTGTTTAGCATTTACAAAAGTCCTCATGTACAAGAAGACAAGTAGAAACAATGGGGCCAACTTGAGATCCAGACACTGGGCAGACAGCTGGGCTCACTAGCTGGTGAAGACTCACTCCCACATATCAGCCTCACAGGACCTTGGTGCAAAATTGGAACCTTAGGAAAATCACAACCTATCATGGGAATCAGAGTCACTTATAAATGGTTAAACCATGAAGGTTAAATTAGTGCATGCTAAAACCTACTACATTCAGGGTGAATTAGCCAACACTAATTAGCCCTTCTCTCTCTCTCTCTCTCTCTTTTGCTACTTACCACTTTGTAGAAGAAAAGTTAACCACCAACATACAGCTCCATCCCTGCAAGTGCTTTCAGTCTGCACGAACCTCCCAAAACCTTTATGTGCAGTTCAGTGGGAAAGGGTCAGGTGGGATGATATAGTTTCTCTGTTTCAGGGTCCATGTTTTTCTTGGAAAGGGAGTGGACATCTCCCATTTCTAAGCTATGATCTTGATCAGGTTACTTAATTTCCCTACAGTTTCTACAGAAACATGACCTGTTAGGGCAGGAAATCTATATATATAAAAAGCCAGCAACTGTAATGCCTTAATGACTGGAACAACCGGTTGCTATGACGCCCACAGTGGCCAGTGAACCTGCCTGATGTGGGGGCGGGGCCGGCCAGCCAACGTCCCGCATTCCCTCCCCCCAGCTGACCCTGCCCCTGATTGCCCCTCCCACCCCAATATGGGGTGGCGCTGGCCAGCCAACCTCCTGCAGCCCCTCCTCCTGCCCAGACCTACTGCCTCCCACCCCCTGATTGCCCCCTCCCCCACCCCAATATCAGGCCCCAATCGGGGCGGGCCAGCTGGCCAACCTCCTGCCATTTCCTCCTCCCCGTGACAGGCCCAGCCCCGATCCGCCCTGATTGGGTCTGGGCCAGCTGGACCCACCCCACCCTAGATCCTGGCTTCAGAATCCCCAAGCACCCCAATCATAAACATCTCAAAGGTAACAAGGCAAAACAAACTCATAACTCTTCCCATCAGATTTGTTCCTATCTTGGTCTTTACTTGGCCCATTTGAGGGTTTCATCATGTGGCCCTAGGAGTCGGGTCACGGGACAGCTGGACCCCACCTCCCCTGCCATTAGACAGCTACCCACAAATAAGACCTCAACCCCTGACAATAAACACACCAGCCATTTTGCCTGTATCATCCCATTAGCCAGGCTGGATTGGCCCCTGGGCCTTTACCTGGAGGCTCTGGGGGAGAACTCACTTCCAGGCTCATTCAGGTTGGTGGCAGAATTCAGTCCCTTGAGGTTGCAGGGCCCAGGTCCCTGTCTCTTTGCTGGTTATCAGCCAGAGCCTTTTTCAGCTCCCTGAGTTGCCTGCACTCCTCATCATGTGGCCCCCTCCTTTGAAGGCTTTCAATCTCTCTGATTTCCTGTCAGCCTCATCTCTTCACCTTCCACCAGCTGGGGCTCAAATGATTAGATTGGGCCCACCTGGATGCTCTAGACTACTCGTTCTCTCATTAGGTCTGTAATTTAATTGCATCTGCAAAGTCTTTTTTTCCATATTCATGGGTTTCAGCTGTTAGGGTGTGGGCATCTCTGCAGGGCCATTTTGCACATCACACTGGCTTATAAAGCTCCGCCTGAGGTAGGGTCTGCCTCACTCTCCTTTCAGTATGCTGCATTCACACTAGCCTTCTTTCTGATTCTTCAATGTGCCATATCTGTTCTTTCCCCAGGATCTCTGCACTTGCTGTGCCTTTTGCCAGGGATGCTGTACCCTCAAGTCTTCATAAAGCCGATGCTCTCTCCTCATTCGGGTCCAAGTGTCAATGGCACCTCCGTTGAAAGGCAATCCCTGGTCTTCCTTGTAAAGCTGCCTCCCAGTCCTTGAATCACTCTATCGTCTATCCCAGTGGTCTGGCAAACTCATTAGTCAACAGAGCCAAATATCAACAGTGCAACGATTGAAATTTCTTTTGCGAGCCAAATTTTTTAAACTTAAACTTCTTCTAATGCCACTTCTTCAAAATAGACTCGCCCAGGCCGTGGTATTTTGTGGAAGAGCCACACTCAAGGGGCCAAAGAGCCGCATGTGGCTCGCGAGCGGCAGTTTGCCGACCACGGGTCTATCCCATTACATTATTTCATTTCATTTTATATTTGGTTCTAGCATTGAATTCTGACTAGTCCTACTGAATTGCTATTGCTCCTCTTGGATTTGTATTTGTCTACTTAGCTATTTATTGCTGTGCTTCCACTCACCATGATTGAGCTTCCTGAGGCCAGGGGCTATAGCTGCCTTGCTTAGTATTGCATCAACTGTCTCAAGGTGTCAACACCTAAGTGAAACCCCTTCTTAATAACCATGATGGGGTTTAAAAGGGGGGTCGGGGAGAATCAACATTTTGTTGCCTAACTGTAAGTCTTTATTTTATTTTACATCCTTACGTTTTCTTTTTTTTTTCTTTGAAAGAATAGAATTAACAAACTTGTATCACTTTATCTTTCAGTTTTTCCAAAATGTTATTTTAATGAAAGATATAATAATAAATACATTTCACCCATGAAAATAAGTACGTGTCTAAGTCTGAAACAAAGCCAGGTTGTAAGGAAATTGGGCAGCTGACTTGTGCTGTGAGTGGTAGAGCAGGGCTTCTCCATCCTGGAAAACATGAAAAAGAAACTTATTTTCAGGGCTCATACCAGACTGATGGAGGCAGAATCTCTGGAAATGGGGGTCTGGTATATTTTAAAGTCTTCCCAGTGCCCTCCCCTGATGACCATCAGCTGTCACAAGAGCTCCAGAGCTCTGAAGCAGAGCTGAAGCTGGAGAAATGCAGGTGCAGCTTGGGCCCTTACCTGGAGGCCCCACCCCCATTCAGGCAGAATTCCCCAGAGGAAAGGGGCTGGTTAGCAGCCAGACATGAGGGCCAAGTTATTGGTACTGGACCTATTCCTCTACAACAGTGGTTCTCAACCTTTCTAATGTCACGGCCCTTTAATACAGTTCTTCATGTTGTGGTGACCCCCAACCATAAAATTATTTTCGTTGCTACTTCCTAACTGTAATTTTGCTACTGTTATGAATCGTAATGTAAATATCTGTGTTTTCTGATGGTCTTAGGCGACCCTGCTAGCGGTTCTCAACCTGTGGGTCATGACCCACAGGTTGAGAACCACTGCTGTAGAGTCTAAGACCATCGGAAAACACAGTCAATAAGCAAATGCAAAACGAGTCAATGCAAAATGAGTCAATAAGCCTCAACTCCTACTTCACACTACATTAAAATTAATGTAAACAATTAAATTATAAAACATCTAGAAGGAAAGATAGTATATCTGATATATACCCTTATAACTAGGATGTATGTAGAACTTCTATAGATCAATGAGAATAAGACAAATACTTAATTTTTTTCAAACAAGGCAAAAACATTCTGTATGCAAGAATTTATACAATGGTCAATAGGCACATGAAAAGGCAAATTAAAAACACTGGGTCCCTCACCCCCCTCCCAGTGTCCGTTGCTTATCCTTATATGCATGGATAATGCATAGTTTTCTGACATAGGCGACCCCTAGTCTCAACCTAAGGGTCATGACCCACAGGTTGATATCAGATAAAAAGACCATCGGGGGGAGGTCAATAAGCAAATGGGTCAAAAAAGGAGACAGATAAGCCTCAACTCCTACTTACTACATTAAAATTTGTAATACTTAAAAAACAATAAGAAGGAAGGAAGGAAGGAAGGAAGGAAGGATGATGTAGGAAGGAATGAGGGAAGACAAGTACTTAAATTTCAAACAAGGCAAAAACATTCTGTATGAAAGAAATACAATGGTCAATAGGCACATGAAAAGGCAAATTAAAAACACTGGGGCCCTCACCCCCCTCCCAGTGTCCGTTGCTTATCCTTATATGCATGGATAAGCAAGTTCTACATACATCCTAGTTATAAGGGTATATATCAGATAAAAGTCTGGGGGAGGTCAATAGGGGAAAAAGGAGACAGATGTACTACTATTTGTAATACTTTAAACAATAAGAAGGAAGGAAGGAAGGAAGGAGAGAAGAGAGAAGAGAGGAGAGAGAGAAAGAAAGAAAGAAAAAGAAAGAAAGAAAGAAAAGAAAGAAAGAAAGAAAGAAAGAAAGAAAGAAAGAAAGAAAGAAAGAAAGAAAAAAGAAGAAAGAAAGAAAGAAAGAGAAAGAAAGAAAGAAAGAAAGAAAGAAAGAAAGAAAGAAAGAAAGAAAAAAAGAAAGAAAGAAAGAAAAAAAGAAAGAAGGAAGAAAAGAAAGAAAGAAAGAAAGAAAGACACTAGGGCCAATTCACATGTATAAAAATGGCAAACATTAAAAAGAGACTGAAAAATCAAATATTGATGAGAATGCACAGCAAATGTAACCCTCATACATTATAGATAATAGAATGAAATGGTATAGCCACCCTGAAAAATTGTGTGCCAATTTCTTACATAACCATTTCCATTCCTAGGTATTTACCTAAGATAAATGGAAATTAAAATTCCATCAGTAGTTAAATGAATAAATAAATCATGGGATATTTATACAATGGCATGATAGGAAATTAAAAAGAGTGAACTACTTACTATTCCACTCATCAGCATGGATACAATTCAATAAGATTGTATTGAATAGAAGAAGTCAGACACAAAAGATTGCCTCTGAATGATACCATTTTTAGGAAGTTCAAGAACAATCAACATTAATGAATGGTGATTACCTCTGAGGTGGGCGAATGAGGCACAAAAGGGATTTTTCGAGTGAGGAACATATTCTAATCTAGATTGGCATATTGGTTTCACAAGTCTAACCTGTGAAAAGTCATCAAATTGTACACTTAAAATATGTGAAATGTATAATATGTATATTGACTAATAAAAGTTTTATAATTAAAAAAGTTAAAAAAATAAAGGTTAAAAGCACATTTTAAAAGAAATTGTACCCATCCTCTGCTTTGGCCAGCTCTGCTGGTAGACTGTTTGCCCCATGTGAGCTGGGTTCCAGGTGGAACAATACTGTGGGGTTCTCAGTGGTTTGTTGTCGGTTGCTGGATCTATGACTACCCAGTGGAACTCTGTGGTGGACTTCAGTTCCACAGGACGGGTGGTCAACCCTCATGGAGCTTGGCTTTTGGCTGATCCTGGGGAAGTCACAAGAAGTGGTAGCACAACTGCTGCCAGATGAGATGAGACCAGGGTTTGTCTACAATAACCTTCAGTGGGAGTCAGTGGTGTGCGTATCTGTCATTGGCTTTTTGGTGAGTCTCTTATATTTGTTCAGACTCAGGCATTAGATTAGAAGCTGATTTTACCTGAAAAGGAAATTGGAGTTGCACAAAGACTGGCTGCATTGATTCAGTGAAGCATCCTTTTTTTGACACGCTTAGTTCTGTTCAAAAGGAATATTAAGATATTGAGTCACCCTTAGAAGATACCAGCCTAGAAAAAGAGTCATCAAAAATACAGACCTTGGTGGACATGTATGGAATGTTGAAGAGAACCAACCTGATCCTGGAGAAGGAAATGACTTACTTAGTAAAAAGAAGTTAATAAAGAGAGATCCAAAGTATCATAAAGAGGTGATAGCTGAAATTATAAGAATGACCCAATCACCAGAAAATGACCTGACTCATCACCTCACGAGACTTTCCAAACACTGCAGTGCCTGGAAGCCTGTATCTCCACTGTCCCTCACTGAGGGTCTGAAAGCAAAGCTGTTCACTTCCCTCAATTCAGACCCCTTGTGCTACCAGGTTCTGTTCTCTACCTTCCCCTCCAACATGAGGCCTTTTGTTGTCTGTGCTTCTGGGAAGCAGTTAAGAAGTCTTGTTTGCCACCTTCACACTGTGAAAACAGATGTGAGTTCCTTTAAGGTAAATTCAAACTTCAAATCAACCAACCGTTGGAACTACAGAAATACACCAAGAAACTTGGGACTCTTTAAAACGGTCAGTCTTCAAAAGAAATTTTAACCTCAGTCATTACTTTAAGAACTGATGATACAAGACCAATTTAAGCTCAAAATAAAGCTTAATGAAACTTAGTTCTCAGAATAGTGGTTTATATTATTTTCATATGAATGTTATCAGTGAATTACTTTTATTATATTTTTATCTTTATGTCATATACATTGTGTTTTATTTAATATGTACAATTTAGCAAAAGGAGATATTTAAAATGCAAAGGCAATTTGGGTTTGTGTTTATTATAGTTACTAGAGGCCCGACGCATGAAAATCGTGCAAGAGTAGGCCCGCACAGGCCCCACCTGCCTTGCAACCCTGAGGCTCTGCCCCCCACTCATCAGGATGTTCCACCCGGATGTCCAGCCGTATTAGCATGTTAGTTCTTTATTATATAGGATAAGTCAAATGAAGGATTGTTTTTTTTAAATGGACATGCCACATGTCATTATTGGGGGGTGTAGCAAAAGTGGTATAGAGGGAAATGGATAGTATTTAATGTTTCCGTCCAATAAAAATAATATAAATGTTTTATATAAGAATAAAGGCTGCCCTGGCTAGGGTGGCTTAGTTGGTTGGGCATCATCCTGTGCAACAAAAGGTTGCCAGTTTGATTCCTGGTCAGGGCACATGCCTGGGTTTCAGGCTTGATCCCCAGTAGGGGGCATACAGGAGGCAGCCGACTGATGTTTTATTCTCACATGGATGTTTCATTCTCTTTTCCCTTCCTTTCTCTCTAAAAATCAATTAAAAAAGAATAAAGGCTAAAGTGAAAAAAATAATTTATACTTCTTTACAGCAGTTTTTAGTAATTCTAATTCCTAGGCCACACCACAGACCATTTAAGTCTGAACCCCAAGGGATGGGACCAAGCACCAGTATTTTGAAAAGCTCTCCAGGTCATCCTCACATGTAGAAAAGTTAAGGACCACTGATTCTTATGGTATGCAGAACATTATATATAATTTCATTGTAAACCCATTCAAAGCCTTTCAGTTACTTTGTCTCAATTATATAACAGAATATTTCAACCATAAAAGAATAATTTCATATAAATGGAATTCAAAAAAATAGTTAACAAAAAATACTCCCTATATAAATTGATAAAGAGATGGTGTGATATAATAGAAAAAAGATTATGTTTTAAGTCAGGAGATCTATTTATGGTTGTATTATTAATGAAATAGTCAAGATTAATTTTTTTTCTCATTTTGTATGGTGTGGTTTGGTTCTTACTCTATCTTTCTTCAGTTTCGTTGTTTCTAAAATGAATGAATAAACTAAAATGATTTCCCAAGTCTTTTATAGCTATAAAATTCTTTTGTTATAGAATGAGTAGAAAATTTTGGAGATAGAGGGATTAAGATTGAATTTTGACCTATTCAGCACAGGGCTTAATTATTAACCTTTCAATGCAAAGAATGAAGACTCTTCTCCTACAGATACATCTTTATATATTCCCCATCTCATTTTCTAATTCCTCATTACTGCCTTTTGTAATGCTGGAATTTCATTTCTTTCTGAAATTACGCTCACAGACCCAAAACTTTGTTCTGAATAAATTTCCTGCTATCTGAGTATAAACAATCACCTTTTCAACAATGTCAATTATCAGTATGGTGTCCACTAAACTAAAAATTTCACAACTTCAGTTCTTCAGATCATGAACATGAATACAGTATTTTCTTATTTTATCAATTAAATGAAGTAAAATGTGTGTGTGTGTGTGTGTGTGTGTGTGTATATATATATATATATACACACACACACACACACACATACACACACACACACACACACACACACACACACACACATATATAGGCTATCTAATAAAGAGGGAATATGCTAATTGACCCTAACACCATCACAAAGATGGCTGCACCCACAGCCAATAAGGAGGGAATATGCTAATTGACTGCCCTGCCCTCAAAGATGGAGGCACTCACAGCCACAAGATGGTAGTGCCCAGTCCCCGGGGCGGCAGGTGTACGACAAGGCCGGGCCCACCCCGAGGTGGCCCCGGCTGCTCTGCGCCCCTGCCTCCGGAGTCCCACAGTCCCCTCAGCCCCCAGCCGTGCAGGGCCAGCCCGAGGCACAGCAAGCCTCAGATGGTGGCTTCCCAGCCACCCAGGTTGGGCCCAAGGTGCAGGCACGACTTGGATGGTGGCTGTCCAGCTACCCAGGGCTGCCTGAGGCTCAGGTAATCAGTGTCGGCCAAGGCTTGCACTGCTGGCAGTCGCAGCAGCACAGGTGTGATGGGGGCCTCACCTTCCCCTGATTGCCGGGTCAACACCACCCCTGAGGGCTCTCGGACTGTGAGAGGGGTCAGGCTGGGCCGAGGGATGCCCCCCTCCAGTGCATGAATTTTCATGCAGCGGGCTTCTACTATACACACACACACACACACACACACACACACACACACACACACACACACACACTAGAGGCCCATTGCATGAAGATTCATGCAATAGGCCTTCCTTGCCCTGGCTGCCGGCACCAGTTTTCCTCTGGCAACCGAGACCCAGGCCTTTGCTCTGGCCGCAGCGGAGAAGCTAAGCCTCTTCAGTCTTCAGTCTTCAGTCTTCAGTCTTCAGTCTTCAGTCTTCGCTCGGGCCCGAGCCTTCAGTCTTCGCTCTGCACCTGCATATGCAAATTAACCCACCATGTTTATTGGGTTAATTTGCATACTTACTCCTGATTGGCTGGTGGGCATTGCGATATATGGTCAATTTGTATATTTCTCTTTTATTAGTGTAGATATATATACAGTAACCTATTGCTAAATCATATATTCAGTAAGGTATTGCTACAGCAATGCTATTAAACTACTCCACAACTCAGAGGCAAAACCAACACGATTATTTCTTGCTCTCACATATATGGTGGGTTGGGTGTTTACCGGGGATTCAGATGATTGAGGCTGGGATTGGCTTGGCTTGGTTTTAGTCTATGGCTTGGGTCCATGTCTGTTCCAATGTCTTGCATTCTCTATGGCTTAGCAGCTTTCTGAGACAAAAGGCAGAAACACAAAAGGGATGAATGAAAACACACAATGCCTCTTAAGCAATTAGCTTAGAATTTACACCCTATTACTTCTGCCTACATTGCATTGGCAAAAGTTCATAGCCAATCCTCACATCACTGGGACAGGAAGTATAGTCTACCAAAATGGAAGGGGAGTGAATATTTATTATGCAATTGTCCGTACTATCTAATCTATCTACCTATCTACATGTAAAATGAAGGATAGCTGTGTTCTACATGATATCTCTCTGCAATTTTTATTTTCTTAGGATGGCTTATTTACAGAAAATCTTTATATATCTGCTTCAATAAATGTTTATATCCTGTTAGCTTTAAGATGGGCAAATTATTACCTCTGCTTTTTATCTTGTATCTTGAAAACCCCATACAGGCCTCAAATTTTATAAAGGTATAAGGAAATTAAATTTTTACAATAATTATTATAACTTTTTCAGACCCCGTGTTAGTATATATTACCACTGATGTAAAACAAAACAAAATTCAAACAACATACGAACAGAAAAACCCTGATAAGGAGGTATTATTCCTATTTTAGTAGATGTAGAAATAGAATTTAAAAAGTGTAAGCAAACTGCCTAATGTCACATAGGTTCTCCTGCATTCAAAGAATGTGTTCTCCCCTTGAGTTGTAGAAATGCTCATTACGAACCATTTCAGCAGAATTTTCTTGGTAAATGAGGTAACAGTACAACTCAATTAATCATTTCACAGTAACAATAATAGATCAGTTGTCATTCCAAGGATATTTGGTAAATTGAGTTTTCTTTGTAATTGAAAAGTTGGCATTGTCTATATTTCATGACATTATGTATCTCAAGGAGAGTTTTATCGTTCATTTGGCTAAATTGGAAGAAAACAGATGAATTTTTTTTATCTAAGAAATAATTAAAATGGCCCTGCTATGAATTCCCCTAAGCAATTCTCATATAACAAACACAACTATCCCCCATTTAGACTATTAGATATTTATATTTTTAAAAACTACAATAAAATGTAGGCTCTCCTTTATTATTACTATAGGCCAAGAAAACATTTTCAAGCTTTATAGTGAGACTATATGAATAAAAACCATTATAGCTAGTCTGACCTCTCTAGGGGATATGAACTAAAATTCAATGATGAAAAAACAGGCCAAAGCAATATGTGAATAAGAATTTTGTAAATATTCCAGGGATAAGGAATTTGAAAAGGTCCTTTGTTATTGGTTAATGAATGACATTAGGAAAGAAGCCAGCAAGTCAATTGTTAGCATATCCTTTCCCACGAGATACTATGAGTAACATGATCATGATCAGTCTCTCCAGTTATCACAAAATAAAATTAAATAAAGCAGGGCTCCCTTCTCTGCTGTGTGTGAGTCCCTCATTGGGATCAGAGGCAGGTTCCCAGTGCTCCCACAATCTTAACCACTGTTACTTCTCCAGAACTAGGATTTCCTAAAGTTTCACCCTTGGAACCAGGACAGCAAAGTCTGTTTGGTTGCACTGTTGTACCATTCATAAATCCCATATTCTGGATACAGAGTATTGAACTCTATCAGGACTACAAGGCTTCCTTAGTAGGCCCCCTTTCTAGACTCTGGTGTGTAATTTCTTAGTCCTCTAGCCCCCATGAGAATGTGAAAAGAAATCTGGAGTTTACATAATCTTACTGGAACAAGGCAGGCATTTGTAGCAAGAGGTTATAAAGCCAGGTGAGTGCTGCTACAAACAGTATGCAGTAAAATAATTGGAAAGGGATAGGGTTTGAGTTTTTATTACCTCTGCTTGTTTGTTAATTTGCTTAGTGATGGGCAGTTTTATGAGTTTTAACACGTATCAGGATATGGGACAGTTAAAAAAAAACAAACAACTCCCTCTCATCCCACTAAGTTTTATTTGTTGCATTTTCATGTTTATGCTCATGAAATACTTTCTAATTTCCCTTACTTTCTTATAACCCATTAGTTTTTTTAGAAGTGTTTAAGTATTTTACAAATGTTTGGGCATTTTCTAGAGCTTCTTCTGTTACGATTTCTAATTTAATTTCAGTGTGATCAGACATACTTGAAAAGAATATTTATTCTACTGTTGTTGGATAAAGTCCTCTATAAATGTTAATTAGGCCAAATTGGTTGATAATGTTTATCTAATCTTCTATATTCTCACTGATCTTTGTCCATTTGTTCTATCAGTTATTTAGAGAGGGATTTTAAATATCTAATTTTATTTGTGAATATGCCTATTTATTCTTCAGGTTCTATCAACTTTTGCTTCATGTATTTTGAAGCTTTGTTTATTCGGTACATAAATGTTAAGATTGTTATGCCCTTTTGATAAATCATCCCCTTTATGATCATGAAGTGACCTTCTTCATCTTTGACAGTATTCTTTGCTCTGAAGTCTACTCTGCCTGCTTTAATATGCACTCCAGTTTATTTTGATTTTTGTTAGCATGGTATATCTTTCTCCATCATTTTGCTTTTAACCTACTTGTACCTTTTTTTGTTTAAAGTGTGTTTCTGAGAGAAACCAAGATGGCGGCATAGGTAAGGACCTACACTGCTGCCTCACACAACAATTTCAAAACTACAACTAAAAGACAGAACAGACATCATTCAGAACCACAGGAAAGCTGGCTGAGTGGAAATTCTGCAACTAGAAGAAAAGAGGAAAACACACTGAGAATCAGAGGAGCTGCAAAGGACTGAGGTACGGAGACACGAGTGCAGAGAGGACGGGCGGCTGAGTGCCTGGCTGGCTTTCTCTGGCGGGAGGAGGAAGGAAGCCCCTGACTGCACTGAACCCCGGTTCCAACTGCACTGAAACCCAATTTCAGGCGAAACCCTGTGGACCCAGGCTCATATGGGGGGAGTCTGGACTGTCAGGTAGAGAGAAAGGCACATGGAGACTTGGAGACTCGGGGAAGCCTTGGTGGGCAGGGGTCTGAAGGTGTGCGTGAGTGCGCACAGAGAAGACTAACTGTGGAGGTTGCCGCTAGTTCTCCCTAGCGGAAGTGAGTCAGAAGCTCCTGATTGCACTGAACCCCAGTTCCGGGCAAGCCCCTGGGGACCCACGCTCTTACAGGGGGAATCTGGACTGTCAGGCGGAAACTCGGGGGAGCTGCGGAAGGCAGAGGTCTGGAGGCGTGCATGCAAGGGCAGGGCTGACGGGAAGCCAAGACTGTCTGCTCAGCCCTGAGACTCCGCCCCATCCAAGCTGAGCACAGAGGCTTTTGCAATTTTGAAAGTCTGGTCTTATAAGGCTGTCTCCAGCACAGGTCTCCTGGCGTAGACACAGCTGATACTCACAGCCAACTGGCCTGGAGGTCAATTCCTTCCAGTGATACCAACAACAATCAAGACTTAACTACAACAAGGCTGTACACAGAGACCACAAAGGGGTGCACCAAGAGTGTCCACCTCAGATAACTGGGGAGGCCGACCCACTGGGCCATATAGGAAACCTAGAACAAAAAGTTACCCTACCAACTCAGGGAAGCAGCGAAAATGCAGAGAAAAAGTAACAGATCACAAACGAAAGAAATGGAGGAAAACAAACGACTGGATATAGAATTCAAAACCATGGTTATAAGGTTTTTCAAGAATTTCCTAGAAAAGGCCGATAAATTTAGCGAGACCCTTGAGGATATGAAAAAGGACCAACTAGAAATTAAACATACACTGACTGAAATAAAAAATATTATACAGAGACCCAACAGCAGACTAGAGGAACGCAAGAATCAAGTCAAAGATTTGAAATACAAAGAAGCAAAAAACACACAACTGGAAAAGAAAAAAGAAAAAAGAATCCAAAAAGTTGAAGAGAGTGTAAGAAACCTCTGGGACAACTTCAAGTGTACCAACATCAGAATTATGGGGTGCCAGAAGAAGAGAGCAAGATACTGAAAACCTATTTGAAGAAATAATGACCGAAAACTTCCCCCACCTGGTGAAAGAAATAGACTTACAAGTCCAAGAAGCGCAGAGAACCCCAAACAAAAGGAATCCAAAGAGGACCACACCAAGACACATCATAATTAAAATGCCAAGAGCAAAAGACAAAGAGAGAATATTAAAAGCAGCAAGAGAAAAACAGTTAATTACCTACAAGGGAGTACCCATACAATTGTCAGCTGATTTCTCAACAGAAACTATGCAGGGCCAGACAGGAGTGGCAAGAAATATTCAAAGTGATGAATAGCAAGAACCTACAACCAAGACTACTCTACCCAGCAAAGTTATCATTCAGAATTGAAGGGCAGATAAAGAGCTTCACAGATAAGAAAAAGCCAAAGGAGTTCATCACCACCAAACCAGTATTACATGAAATGCTGAAAGGTATTCTTTAAAAAGAGGAAAAAGAAGAAAAAAGTAAAGATAAAAATTATGAACAACAAATACATATCTATCAGCAAGTGAATCTAAAAATCAAGTGAATTAAAAATCTGAGGAACAGAATAAACTGGTGAACGTAATAGAATGGGAGTGGCATAGAATGGGAGTGGATTGATAATTCTCAGGGGGAAAGGGGTGTTTGTGTGGGGGGTACGGGAAGAGACTGGACAAAAATCATACACCTATGGATAAGGACAGTGGGGGGGAGGTAAGGGCAGAGGGTGGGGTGGGAACAGGCTGGAGGGGAGCTATGGGGGGAAAAAGGAGAAACAGTTGTAATAATCTGAACAATAAAGATTTATTAAATTTAAAAAAATAAAGTGTGTTTCTTATAAACTAATTGCTTTTTTAAAAAATTCAACCTTAGAAAATCTTTACCTTTTAATTGAAGTATTTATAGTATTTATATTTAATATACTTTGTTCCATCTTTTCCTTCTTCCTTTTTATCTGCCTTCTTTTGTATTAAAGTATTCATTATGCTTTTTGTTTGTATATTAGCTATAACTTGTTATGTTATATTAGTGGGTGGTTTAGTGTTTATAGTATACATCTTATTGCAGTCTAACTTTAGTGATAAGAATCTTACAATAATGCTATAAACAAAATGTTCATGTCCCCCCAAAATTAATGTTAATCCTAATCCCCAATATTATGGTATTAGGAGGGCGAAGTCTTTGGGCAATCACTAGGTCATGAAGTCAGAGCCCTCCTGAATGGGATTAGTGCCCTCATAAAGGACAGTTTTACTTCTTCTTTTCCAATTTGGATGCCTTTAATTTCTTCTTCTTGTCTGATCGCAATGGCTAGTACTTCCAGCACTATATTGAACAGGAGTGGTGAGAGTGGGCATCCCTGTCTTGTTCCTCTTCTTAGGGGAAATGGTTTTAGTTTTTGCCCATTGAGTATGATGTTGGCTGTGGGTTTGTCATATATGGCTTTTATTATGTTGAGTTATGATCCTTCTATTCCCACCTTGCTGAGAGTTTTTATCAAGAAAGAGTGTTGGATTTTGTCAAATGCTTTTTCTGCATCAATTGATATAACTATGTGGTTTTTATCTCTCATTTGTTTATGTGTTGTATCACATTTATTGACTTGCAAATATTGTACCATCCTTGCATCCCTGGGATAAATCCTACTTGTTCATGGTGTATGATCTTTCTGATGTACTGCTGGATCCGATTTGCTAGAATTTTGTTGAGGATTTTGGCATCTATGTTCATGAGGGATATTGGCCTGTAATTTTTTTCATTGTATTATCTTTATCTGGTTTTGGTATTAGGGTGATGCTGGCTTCATAGAAGGAGCTTGGAAGTGTTCCTGCCTCTTGAATTTTCTGGAATAGTCTGAGGAGTATAGGTTTTAGTTCTTCCTTGAATGTTTGGTAAAACTCCCCTGTGAAGCCGTCTGGCCCTGGGCTTTTATTTGCCAGAAGCTTTTTGATGACTGCTTCAATTTCTACCATAGTTATCAGCCTATTGAGATTTTTAGAATCTTCCTGAGTGAGTTTTGGAAGGTTGTATTTTTCTAGGAATATGTCCATTTCCTCCAGGTTGTGTAGTTTGTTAGAATAGAGCTGTTCGTAGTATTTCATACAATCCTTTGTATTTCTGTGGGGTCTGTTGTTATTTCACCTCTTT
Source organism: Ia io (assembly GCA_025583905.1). Taxonomy (NCBI): domain Eukaryota; kingdom Metazoa; phylum Chordata; class Mammalia; order Chiroptera; family Vespertilionidae; genus Ia; species Ia io. Next base: position 49,720,700 of record JAJQQW010000007.1, on the reverse strand, counting down.
CATTTCTGATTTTGTTTATTTGGGTCCTCTCACTTTGCTTCTTGGTGAGCCTGGCTAGAGGTTCATCAATCTTGTCTATCCTTTCGAAGAACTAGCTCTTGGTTTTGTTGATCTTTTGTATTGTTTTTTTGGTCTCTATGTCATTCATTTCTGCTCTCATCTTTATTATGTCCTTCCTTCTGCTCACTGTGGGCTTTTCTTGTTGCTCTCCTTTTAATTCTTTGAGTTGTTGAGTTAGATGATTTATTACTATTTTTTCTTGTTTTTTTGAGGTAGGCCTGTAGAGCTATAAACTTCCCTCTAAGTACTGCTTTCATTGTGTCCCATAACATTTGCATTGTTGTGTTATTATTGTCATTAGTCTCCAGGATTTTTTTAATTTCTTCTTTGATCCCGTAGATCACCCAATCATTGTTTAATAGCATGCTATTCAGCTTCCAAGTGTTTGAGTTTTTTGGCATGTTTTTATTATAGTTTATTTCTAATATTATGCCATTGTGGTCTGAGAAAATGCTTGATATGATTTAAATCTTTTTGAATTTGGGGAGACTTTGCTTGTGACCCAATACGTGGTCTATTTTTGAAAATGTCCCATGTGCACTTGAGAAGAACGTATATTCCGTGGCTTTCTGGTGAAATGCTCTGAAGATGTCAATTAGTTCTATTTCATCTAGTACGTCATTTAGAATTGCTGTTTCTTTGCTGATTTTTTGTCTAGAGGATTTATCCAGTGATGTCAGTGGTGTATTAAAGTCTCCTACTATGACTGTATTGTTGTCAATCTCTCCCTTGATATCTTCCAGGAGTTTTTTTATGTATTTGGGTGATACTGCGTTGCATGCATATATACGTTTACCAGAGTTATGTCTTCTTGTTAAATTGCTCCCTTTAGTATTATGTAGTGGCCTTCCTTATCTCTTGTTATGGCCTTTATGTTGAGGTCTATTTTATCTGATATAAGTATCGCAACTCCAGTTTTTTTCTCATTTCCATTTGCCTGAAAAATGTTTTTCCATCCTTCACTCTCAGTCTGTGTGAATTCTTTGCTCTGAGGTAGGTCTCTTATAGACAGCAAATATATGGGTCATGTTTTCTTATCCATTCAGCTACCCTATGTCTTTTGATTGGTGCATTTAATCCATTTACATTTAATGTTATTATTGACATGTACATGTTTGTTGACATATTTTTCCTTAGTGTTTGTGTTTCTTTTTGACTTTCTCTTCTTTTTATAGCAGTCCCTTTAGCATTTCTTGCATCGCTGGCTTGGTAGTGATAAACTCTCTTAGCCCTTTTTTGTCTGTGAAGCTCCTGATTCCACCTTCAATTTTGAATGATAGCCTTGCTGGGTATAGTATTCTTGGATTCAGTCCCTTGCTTTGCATCACTTTGCATATTTCATTCCATTCCCTTCTGGCCTGGTATGTTTCTGTTGAGAAATCAGTTGATATTCTAATAGGAGATCCCTTGTAGGTAACTTTCTGTCTCTCTCTGGCAGCCTTTAAGATTCTTACTTTGTCGTTAGTGTTCGCCAATTTAATTATGATGTGTCCTGGTGTCGGTCTTTTGGGGTTCAACTTGTTTGGGACTCTATGTACTTCTTGGACTTGCATAGTTTTTTTCTTGCCAATATCAGGGAAGTTTTCTGTCATTATTTCTTCAAACAGGTTTCCTATTCCTTGCTTCTCTTCCTCTCCGTCTCGTATCCCTATTTTTTGAATGTTGTTTTGTTTTGCGTTGTCCCAAAGCTCCCTGAGGCTCTCCTCTTGCTTTTTAAGTCTTCTTTCTTGTTGCTGCTGTGTTTGTGTGTTTTTTCCTACCTTGTCTTCTAATTCGCTGATGCGATCCTCAGCCTCTTCTAGTCTACTGTTTAAGCCTTCCATTGTGTTCTTTATTGCAGCTATGTCGTTCTTCATCTCCTCTTGGTTTCTTTTCATGTTGGTGACGTTTTCATTCAGCTCCTTATAGTTCTCATTGAGTTGTGTGTATTTGTCATCCATCCATTTAAACATCCTTATAACCATTACTCTGAATTCTTTCTCTGTTAAGCTACTAGACTCAAGTTCATTTAACTCCCTTTCTGGTGATTCCTCTTTTTCTTTCCTTTGGGGATTGCTTTTTTTGACTCCCCATGTTTTTCTGTAATGTTTTAATTGCAGATCCAATTACTTTGCTACCCAGGTTCTTTTGGTAATGGTGCTACTGGTGTAATCTCTCAGTTCTCCTGGGCTTGGTAATCTAGTGTAGCGCCCTACTTGAGTTATTTGGGTTCTCTTGATGTAGGCCTGCGAACTTGAGAGGCACAATTGCCGTGTCCAGAAGTCAGCAGTCATGGAGGGGAGTATCCCAATTTTTCCTGTCTTGCACCCTGAATTGAAATCACGCTTTCCCAGTGGGGACTCACAGTGGCACCAAGGAACCGTCTGTCAGGGTGATGTGGCTCAGGGGGGCCTGCACTCTGGAAGGGCATGACTGTGTTGCCCAGAGTTCTGTAGTTGTGGGGTGGGCAGACTCAGCTTTTGCTGCTGCACCTGTGGTGGATAGGCGCTTACTCCCAGTGGCGGCTCACAGGAGCACCCGTGGTAAGTTTGCCAGCGAGGCACACTGAAGCACTCTGAAGGGCCCTGGCAGTTTAACCGCATAATTGAGGTGCCTAGCTTCTAAAGATTTTTCTTTTAGGCAGTTCCTATGGCCTCAGGAAGTATTCAGATTCTATGGTGTTAATCAGGGTGGAATCTGGGTGTGGCTATATTGGTTGCCTGGAGACTGGAGGGAGGGGCTATCTGTCAGGAGAAAATGGTGATTGGGGACCAGATAAGACTCAGCATTAGGTGGGCTTCCACCTCTTCTGGACCGTCTGCCACCTATTCTCTCTAGATTCCACAACTCCACCCCTTCTCCTGCACCTCAGCCAGGGGTAAGTGTCTGTATCCGAAAGGTGTTATGAACTAGTTTCAGTGGAGAAAGACACAGGCCCCAGTGCAAGGAGGGACCACGTCTTCACAAGCTCCTCTCTTGCCAGCACTGCGTGGTCGGGCAGTTAGCTCTTCAGGGCTGCCTTTGAGCTCTGATCCCAAATCCAGACACCAAGGTATAAAATCCCCTACCTCATACAGTCCTGTGGACCCTTTTTCTCACAGTCAGATGCTTTGCCTGTCCTCAGGGATGTGGCTTGGCGCAGTGTAGTTTTTCCTCTGGGCATAGAGGTCCGGCATATTCTATTGCCCAGATCCTTGATTTTACCTTTATCCAGGGGATCTCTACCCATCCCAGCTGCAAACTGTCTCACCAGCTGCGTTTCCTTCACCAATTCTGGCTGGATTCCACTCATTTCAGCTGCTCCCTCTATTTTCTCCAAGACAAGGCTCAGGACACATCCGTCTATTCCACCGCCATTTTGTCTCCTCTCCTCTGAATTATTTTTATGACATATTGCATACCTCCATTTCATTTAGTTCCTTTTCTGGCAATTTCTCCTTTTGTTTCTTGGGTGTTGTTTCTTTGTCTCCCCATTTTTGCAGTCTCTTTTTTGCTTTGGGCACCCTGCTTAGGGGTTGAGAGGTTGAAGACCCTATCAATGCAATGGTCCAGAAATTGTTAGCCCAGAGGCAGGGTCTGCCTTGAGTCTCATGCCTTTATTGTCTCTGCTCTGAGTTGTATTCCCTTCTTCCACTGATCTGGTCCCTCCGTTGTCTGCTTCAGATTATCAGGGTGGTGGGAGCATGCGCACAGTTCCTTTGATGTGCAACTCCCTGTGAGGACCCAGAGTCCTCTGGCATGCAGTTTGCTGTGCGACTCGGCACCTGTGTCAGGGTGGCACCCTAGGTCCCTCTGGAAGCACACTTGTGACACTGTCCTGTAGCCACTGGCTAGGCACACTGGCTTGCTCTGGGTCAGCCCAGCAGTGCTTTTCTATGGCCTGGAGTGATGTGTGTGCTGGGTTTCCCCAGATAGCCCCTGTAGGACTGTACCAGGGGCTGGGGAGAAGTGAGTGTGGGTTGCTGTGGGATGCACAGTCTCCACTTTCTTGTAGCCCAGAATGAGACATACACTGGGTTGCTCCACTTCACCCCTTCTCAGTGTGGAACAGGGGCAGGTTGCCATGGATTGCTCAGTCCAAGCTCCCATGTGGCCTGAGTTTGGCTTGCATGCTGGGTTACTCCAGGTTGCCCCAGCAGCAAGACTCTGGGCTCTGGGTGGAGTGGGTGTGGCATGTTCTGGGTTGCTCCAGGTTGCCCTGAAAGCAGGTCCCAGTGCTGGGGTGGAACAGGTGCCAGGTGGCTTTGGGTCAAGCTAGCAACACAGTTCTGGGGCCCAGGAAGGGGCGGGACACAGGGTTCTTCCTGGCTTGCACTTACTGCTGGGTCTTGGAGCTGGATCCTAAGACACTGGGTCCCTGTGGGCTGGTGATAAAGCCTGAAATGAGAGCTCACTCTCATGGCACATGCTTCCTGCACATGTCTGGGGTCCTGCTGGGATGTACTGCGCCCCTCACTGCTGAGGCACGGTGGTGGTTCCATGTGGGTTATGGCTGGCAAATGGTGTTGTCTAGGTGTCCTCTGCCCTTCCTTATTGAAAATTGTCTCCTCAGCTGTGTCTAATTTGTTAATTCAGGGTAGATGTTCTCCGATTTAGTTGCTTTTCTGGCCTGGCCCTAAGAGGAGGTGCACGACACCACTGTCTATTTGGCTGTCATTTTTCTCTCTCTAAATAACCCTTTTGTAGCAGGAGGCATTGTGAAGAAACTGGCATTTCCATGAGCATAACTGTAAGCAATTATTTTAGCTTGTTAAATGATCTTTTACAGATTAAAGCATTTGTTCCTTCCAAAAAGCCCTTAGGGTGCTGTGACTCAATGGGCATAGCACATATTTACTGAACTAGACACTGTTCAGAGGGCCCGAGAAAACTGGTTTATTTAGAAAGATCCCCTCCAAACAAACAATTTTTAAAAGATTTAACTAAAGTTAAAAGATTTAACTGGCCTCTGTGGCTCAGTTGGTTGGGTGTAATCCTTTGTCCCAAAAAGTGGCCTACTGGCTCAATTCCAGGGTTTCAGGCTTGATCCCTGGTGAGAAGTGTGCAGGAGGTAGCCGATCCATATTTCACTCACATCAATGCTTTCTCTGTCTCCCTCTCCCTTCCTTTCTTTCTAAGAGTCAATTTTTAAAAAATATTTTTTAAAAAAGATTTAACTAGAAATAGAAACATTTTATTGATAAAAAATTTTAATGTGTTTGAATAGAGAGTGTTTTGTGTGTGAATTACTTAAGAGGCTTTTTGTGAAGCATATTTGCTGAAATGAAAAGACATGTGAGCCTGGCCAGCATGGCTCAGTGGTTGAGCATCACAGTTCGATTCCCAGTCAGGGCACATGCCCGAGTTGTGGCCTCTATCCTCAGTGTGGGGCGTGCAGGTAGCAGCCAATCAATGATTCTTTCTCTTTGTTGATGTGTTCTCTCTCTCTCTCTCTCTCTCTCTCTCTCTCTCTCTCTCTCTCTCTCTCTCTCTACCTCTCTGAAATCAATAAAAATATAGGTGTTTTTAAAAAGATATGTGAAAAGTATGTTGACTGGAACTACAAAAAAATAGACACTCTGATGTTATTTTTTATAAATATATAAAAGTCAACATGTCTAAAAGGTATATGCTAAAATGAATTTGACTCCTACTTCCAGCCCTTAAAAGTTGTGTGACCTTGAGACAGCCACTTGACCTGAAAAATTTTTTTCTCTGAAATAGAAGCAAACAAAGAATACAATCAGAAAAAATCATTAGCTTTGGAATAATTTGCACAGGAATCATGTTTGTAACCTTCTATTTTCCTTTTGTTGACTGGCAAATGACTGCTAGAAAATGTTCAATAAATGTTGCATTAAAATGAATTTGATTGGTTGGAATGGATGCAATTTGTGTTGGTCCTTTTTTTAAAAAAAAATAAATCTTTATTGTTCAGATTATTACAATTGTTCCTCTTTTTTCCCCCCATAGCTCCCCTCCACCCGGTTCGCCAACACACACCCACCCTCTGCCCTTACCTTCTTGACACTGTCCTCATCCATAGGTGTATGATTTTTGTCCAATCTCTTCCGTACCCACCACACCCCTTTCCCCCCGAGAATTGTCAGTCCACTCTCTTTCTAGGCCCCTGATTCTATTATATTCACCAGTTTATTCTGTTCCTCAGATTTTCTTTCACTTGATTTTTAGATTCACTTGTTGATAGATACGTATTTGTTGTTCATAATTTTTATCTTTACCTTTTTCTTCTTCTTCCTCTTCTTAAAGAATACCTTTCAGCATTTCATATAATACTGGTTTGGTGGTGATGAACTCCTTTAGCTTTTTCTTATCTGTGAAGCTCTTTATCTGCCCTTCAATTCTGAATGATAACTTTGCTGAGTAGAGTAATCTTGGTTGTAGGTTCTTGCTGTTCATCACTTTGAATATTTCTTGCCACTCCCATCTGGCCTGCATAGTTTCTGTTGAGAAATCAGCTGAAAATCTTTCGGGTGCTCCCTTGTAGGTAACTAACTGTTTTTCTCTTGCTGCTTTTAATATTCTCTCTTTGTCTTTTGCTCTTGGCATTTTAATTATGATGTGTCTTGGTGTGGTCCTCTTTGGATTCCTTTTGTTTGCGGTTCTCTGTGCTTCCTGGACTTATAAGTCTATTTCTTTCACCAGGTGGGGAAGTTTTCAGTCATTATTTCTTCAAATAGGTTTTCAGTATCTTGCTCTCTCTCTTCTTCTGGCACCCCCATAATTGGGATGTTGGTACGCTTGAAGTTGACCCAGAGGCTCCTTACACTATCTTCAAATTTTTGGATTCTTTTTTTCTTTTTGCTTTTCCAGTTGAGTGTTTTTTGCTTCTTTGTATTTCAAATCTTTGACTTGATTCTTACATTCCTCTAGTCTGCTGTTGGGTCTCTGTATATTATTTTTTATTTCAGTCAGTCTATGCTTAATTTCTAGTTGGTCCTTTTTTATATCTTTGAGGGTCTCGCTAAATTTATTGGCCTTTTCTAGAAAATTCTTGAAAAACCTTATAACCGTGGTTTTGAACTCTATATCCAGTCTTTTGCTTTCCTCCATTTCTGTCATTTGTGACCTGTTTCTTTGTCTACACATTTTGGCTGCTTCCCTGAGTTGATAGAGTGGCTTTGTGTGCTTGGTGTCCTATAGGGCCCAGTGGCTCAGCCTCCCCAGTTACCTGCGGTGGACACTCTTGGTGCACCCCTTTGTGGGCTGTGTGCACAGTCTTGTTGTAGTTAAGCCTTGATTGTTGTTGGTATCACTGGGAGGAATTGACCTCCAGGCCAATTGGCTGTGAGGATCAGTTGTATCTATGCTGGGAGAACTTCTGTGCTGGATACACCCCTATGAGACAAGACTTGCAAAAGCCTCTGTCCTCAGCTTGGATGGGGACTGAGTATCAGGACGGAGCAGACAACAATGGTTTCCCATCAGCCCTGTCCTAAGAGGCCCCTGGGTCTCAGTGTCCCATGGTAATCACTGCAAGCACCTCTGAGAGAAAGCCGCCCTCAAGTTTCGCCCGCTGCCAGACAGTCCATTTTCTCCCCGAATGAGTCCCTAGTCCCCAGAATCTTGCCCAGAGCTGGAGTTCAGAGCCATCGGGAGCTTTTTTCTCCCTCCCGCTTGAGAAAGCCAGCCGCATACTCAGTTGCTAGCCCTCTCCATGAGCGTGCCTCAGTACCTCTGCCTTCTGCAACTCCTTTGAGTCTAAGTGTGCTTTACTCTTTCTTTCTAGTTGTAGAATTTCCACTCAGCCAGCCTTCCTGTGGTTCTGGATGATGTCCATTTTGTCTTTTAGTTGTAGTTTTGAATTTCTTGTGCGAGGCAGCAGTTTAGGTGTTTACCTATGCCGCCATCTTGGTTTCTCTGTGTTGGCTCTTTTACACTAAACAAGATAATGCAGTCAAAGCCCTTTGCATAGTCCCTAACACATAGAAAGTGATCAATAAACTTTAGTTATGATTACCATCACCATTATTAATCTTACTAGTAGCCCATCGTGTGATATCGCGCATAGTGGGCTGCCCGTTGCTTCTGCGGGAGCCGGCGGGAACTGCATCATGCCACCAGGAGCCGTGCGGCTTCCACGGAAGCCATGTGGCTTCCACAGAGGCAGAAGCGAACCACCAGCACCCATGGGAGCTGGGAGGGATCCGTGCCACTTCCATGGGAGCTGGAAGGGACCCACACTGCTTCTGTGGGAGGCAGGCCCACCATCTCCTCTCCAGGCCTGCGCTCAGCCACAGAGGCTACGGACCAGCCCCCCTGTCCCTGTCTGTGTCCGCTCTGGTTCCAGGGAGCCAGTCTTCCCCCCAGGTCTCTGTCTCTGTATCCGCTCTGGACCTCACCTGCACACACAACCTCCTCCTGTCTGGTCGTGATCCGTTACAGTGTCCCGGCCTAATTTGCATATTATATATATATATATCCTAGAGGCCTGGTGCAGGAAATTCATGCACGGGGGGAGGGTGTCGCTCAGCCCAGCCTGCACCCTCTCCAATCTGGCACCCAACTGCTGGCTCCCAACTGTTTGCCTACCTGCATTCCTGATTGCCCCTAACTGCTTCTGCCTGCCAGCCTGATCACCCCCTAACCACTCCCCTGCCAGCCCGTTTGCCCCCAACTTCCCTCCTCTGCCATCCTGGTCACCTCTAACTGCCCTGCCCTGCAGGCTTGATTGCCCCCAACTCCCCTCCCTTGCAGGCCTGGTCCCTCCCAACTTTCCTCCCCTGCTGGCCATCTTGTTTCCAGATGGGGCCAGGATCTTTGACCACATGGGGCAGCCATCTTGTGTGTTGGAGTGATGGTCAATCTGCATATTACTTTTATTAGATAGAATAGAGGCCTGGTGCATGGGTGGGGGCCAGCTGGTTTGCCCTGAATGGTGTCCCAGATCAGGGTGGGGGTTCCCTTGGGGCATGGGGCGGCCTGTGTGAGTGGCCTGTGGTGGTTTGCAGGCCAGCCATGCCCCCCGGAAACCCAAGTGGAGGCCCTGGTATCTGGGATTTATTTATCTTCTACAATTGAAATTTTGTAGCCTTGAGTGGAGCCAAGCCTCCTGCTCACTCCATGGCAGCAGCCATTTCTGTTGGGATTTATTTATCTTCTATAATTGAAACTTTGTAGCCTTAAGCGGATGCCAAAGCAGTCCAGGGCTGCAGAAAGCTTGGCTTCCTTCATCGCTGGGGGCAACCCTAGCCTTCTGCTCTGTCCAGCTCCATGGCTGCCACCATTTTTGTTGGGATTTATTTATCTTCTATAATTGAAACTTTGTAGCCTTAAGCGGAGGCCTGGGCTGGCCAGAGTGTGTGGAAAGCTTGGCTTCCTCCATCACCAGGGAAACCCAAACCTCCCTCCTGCTCTCTCCATGGCTGCAGCCATCTTGGTTGGGTTAATTTGCATACTTGCTCCTGATTGGCTGGTGGGTGTGGCTGGTGGGTATAGAGGAGTGATGGTTAATTTGCATATTACTCTTTTATTAGATAGGATATATAGATAATTACATGACCCATAAATTTTGTAAGACTAAAATTACTGCAAAATTTCCAAAGGAATTTGGAAAATACTAGAAGCAAAATTTCTTAGATTAATCCCTAAAATAAAAAGTAGCTTAATTAGAACCTAGCAGCCTGAGGATCTGAAAAAAAAAAAGAAAAAATTAAAGCTCACCCATTATCTAATGTCCTTCTTCCTGAATTTAAGACTTAAATTACTTAGAGCCAAAGTATTGTAATAAAGATTATCATTGTATGAGGTTTTCATAAAGTCACAAACCAGCAAAAGCTTTGGAATGATGTGTTTCCAAGGTGCAGAAGGCAAGCACACACTGCAAATAAAATTCAACAGGTGGAATGTTTACTCTGCTTACATTCTTGACTATCCATCACTGGGAGAGGAAAAAAAGTGTGGTGGATAAATCCTGACAGCTCAGGTTTGCTTGAAAGACAAAGTAAAATACACATAGAGTTCAAAAACCTGAGTGAGATTTCAGGAATGTTCATATAATAGAACAATGTAAAAGTTAAATCTCTAGGCAGAAAAAGAAACAAGCACAAGGCCAGTATAACCCAAATATTGTTGTTAAAGGTTATGAAAAGTGCTTTCCTCTGTAGCTGTTCTCCAGCTTTAATACCACTTGGTTATGTTTCCATGGAAAATTAACTCATCCTTTTGTGACCCTTAATTCCAAACCAGAACTCACTTAGAAATTATATAAAGAAGGAAATATCTATTTTTCAGAATGGCGGGGTGGGGGGGGGGAGGCAGTGATTATTTGAAGAATCAAACTACTGTAGTCATCATTGAAACCTCTTTCGTGGGCTCTTTCAAAAGAGAAGTTCCTTAAAATCCCTTAAAAACCATAGGAATGCTATAACAGTTCTAATGAACAAGGAGGCATTCCAATTCTACCAACTACTCTCACTATGAAAGTAAGAAATAACAAAGGAGAAAGAGAAATGCATTTTCCAGCCAGCAGGAAAGAGTTACAGTAAAATGATAAAAGTGACAATGATGATAATATCTGTTGAACAATTACCATATGCAAAGCATTGTGCTCACATTATTTTAATTTCCAGAAAAGCCCTGTTAACATAAAAACATTCAAACCTGTAAAGAATTTTTGTGAGAATATTTGACAATTGCTGGGTAGCAGAATCTCAATGAATTGAGATAAGGCTCTGGAGAATGGCAGGTTTTTAATTTATTTTTATACATTATAATTAAAGGAGGAGACGTGAGTGAGTTACATGAAATCCATTGGTGATAGATTAGGGAGGCAGGAGAAAGCAAAGCAGGGAATCCTCTGGGATTGAATAAAGAGTAAAATGATAGATACATACTTCTTTTACTTAGGTGAGTACAGGATAGTTAACAGCCAACAATTAACATGACGACAATAATAATGGAGGAATTTGTGGTATCTGTCCTGGCACCCAGGGCATTTGGTTGTGCCCTGAGGGGTCCGGGAAAAAGGGAGGTTACAAGTTACCCTGACATTTTAAGGATATGTTATCTTAGACAAAAAGGCAATAGACCCCATTAAGGTAAAGATTGACTTTGTCAGGGAAGATACCAGCCTAGGACATGACTACCCACCGTAACTGTTTTTAGTTAAATTTTAATTTCAGACTATCCTTGTGGTTACTTTAGGTCTTAGAGTTTGTAAGACTGCCATGCAGGCCTTCCCTGAGCTTGTAAGGTTAGGTTGTGGTCCCTTTTGTCCATAGCCCTGTACAATAAACATTATTTGTACCTATTTTTCTGAAATAAATGTCAACAAGTATATACTCGTAATCATCTGCTCTGATAAACAAACCACAAATCCCCATAGTTTAACATGAAAAGGTTTATATTTATCTCACATCACAGTCCAATTCAAGCATATTAGTTGAGCAATCTTCCACATGGTCATACTGGGATTCAGACACTGTCTGTTTTGTAAGATTAACATTCCCTAGAGCCTCAGAATCTATGGATCACATCACTTTCACTCACGTTCCACTCCCAAAACTCAGTCACAACTAATTACACGGAAGGCTATGAAATAAGATCTTCTGCTCACCAGTAAAATGAGGCTGAAAGAACCTTTCTCTGGCATCAAGTAACTTGTCCATAGTCACAAAACTAGTGGGCTTTGCCCTCATGGAACTTGCAGTCTGTAAAGATAGGAATGAATTACAAACAAAAGTAAGGTTGCAACCATAAGGAGCACAATAAACTAGAAGGTTATGTGTGATGGAAGTTTTTGAAGGAGGCTGGGGTGGGGGAGAGGAGTAACATTTGAATGAAATCTGAAAGATGAATGGAAGACGGTTCTATTCAAAGGAATCAGCATGTGCCAAGGCCCAGTAATAGGAGGGAGTGTGGTGAGTATGGGGAAACTTAAACCAGACCTGTGGCCAAAGAGGAGAGAGAACAACAACGAAAAATGTAGAGATGTTGGGCCTGATAGGTCATGTCGACCGATTGATTCTGCCTTTATCCTCAGAGTAAGGTGAACGATTTAAGAATTTTGAGCAGGAAGTTGAGTTGATTGGATTTGTTAGTTGAAAGCACCAGTCTGTATGCATCGCAAAGAATGGATTCATGATGGTATCCAGTGAATGCACAGAAACCACTTAGAGCTATTGTAGCTGATCAAATAAGATAATGGTAGCCTGGATTAGTGGAGATGGAAAAAATGAAAAGAGGGAAGAGGATCTGAGAAACATTTAGGAATGAACTGAAAAATGACGAAGATTTGTGAATACTTTCTTAAGCGTGACAACATTATAAGTATCTTTACTCAGAGAATTTATTAAGGCATTATTCCTATAAAATACAAATAATTATATGCCATTTTAGAATCAGAACCTATCATGATTTTTAATGTAAAAATCAAGATAATAAAAATAGCTATACTCCTTACAAGTCCTTCTCCTATTTATGTTTCTTTTAAATATCAAGTTAGGTTCCCCCTCTCTCAGTCCTTCCTCCACTCTTTTCATAAGATTCTAACTAATTTTTTTGTTTTCTTTAAATGTAGAACCCAACCAGAATTTTTGAGCATTGACCTATGAACCAGGAGGTTATGGTTTGATTCCTGGTCAGGGAATATGCCTGAGTTGTGGGGTGGATCCCCAGTGTGGGGCATGCAGAAGGCAACCAATCAATGATTCTCTCTTATCATTGATGTTTCTACCTCTCCCTCTCCCTTCCTCTCTGAAATCAATAAAAATATATTTATTTTGAATGTAGAAAGTTCATGTGAGATCCAAAAACATTTTCTAAATCTAATTTAGAAAAGAAACAACATTTTTTGGTTGCATCTGAATGTTCTAGACAGTTAATATGGGGCAATTTTGTGGATGGAAAATTGGGTGGGTAAAAAATTTCTCCAATGTTGTTGTGATTACTGAAATTAAATGTATTATATGACATGTCCTTCTAAACAAATACTGCAATGTCCTGAAGAACAATGTTTTCATCTTGTGTTGGCAGTGGACATACATTAGTCATTCAGGTCATGGCCATGTGATTCAGAAGTGATCATTATTAATTGCACTTTTATATTAACACCTGAACTGCTTGATGGTTTTTTTAATTTTTTAATTATTATTTTTCTCTATAAAATAAATATGCTTATTAGAATAACTTCTGAAACTAAGAGGAAATGTAAAAAGAAAATATATTTATTATTATGTCTTTTTTATTTAACAACTTTTTAATTTCACTAATAGCAAAGACATCAAACAATGGAAACCATTATACTCTACTCGCAGGAGTAGAGAGTGGTATCACTTCTTTTTTTCTTTTTAATCTTTATTGTTGAAAGTATTACATATGTCCCCTTTTTTCCCCCCATTGACCCCTTCTAGTCTGCCCCTGCCCCCTGCCCCAGGCCTTCACCACCCTATTATCTGTGTCCATGGGTTATGCATATCTATACAATAAAAGAGAAACATGCAAATTGACCATCACTCTGCTACACCCACCAGCCAATCAGAGCAAGTATGCAAATTAACCCAACTAAGATGGCGGCCACCATGGAGCTGGAGCGAGCCAGAGGCTTGGGTTGCCCCAGGCGATGGAAGAAGCCAAGCTTCCCACCCTCCCTGGCCTGCCCTGGCCTCCACTCAAGGCTACAAAGTTTCAATTATAGAAAATAAATAAATTCCAGATACCTGCTTCCAGCTGTCCCTGGCCTGTGCTTGGGTCACCGGGGGGCATGGCCTGCCTGCAAACAACCACAGACCCCTCGCCTAGGCTACGCCACGTCCCAAGGGAACCCCCACCCTGATTTGGAACACCCTTCAGGGCAAACCAGCTGGCCCTCACCCAATAGATAAAAAAAGTTGTGGTACATTTAAACTGTGGAATACTATGCAGCAGTAAAAAAAAAAAAAGGATTTCTTACCTTAAACTGTGGAATACTATGCAGCAGTAAAAAAAACTGTGGCCTAGTATTTTTTATCAGGCCTCTATCCTATCTAATAAAAGAGTAATATGCAAATTGACCATCACTCCAACACAAGATGGTTGCCTCCATGTGGTCAAAGATGGCTGCCCCCATGTGGACACAAGATGGCTGCCCCCTCGTGGACACAAGATGGCTGTCAGAAGATGTCCAGCAGGGGAGGGCAGTTGGGAGGGACCAGGCCTGCAAGGGAAGGCAGTTGTGGGTGATCAGGCCAGCAGGGGAGGGCAGTTGGGATGGACCAGGCCTGAAAGGGAGGGCAGTTGGGGGTGATCAAGCCTGCAGGGGAGGGCAGTTAGGGGTGACCAGGCTGGCAGAGGAGGGAAGTTGGGGGTGACTGGGCCTGCAGGGAAGGGAAGTTGGGGGGGACCCAGGCCTGCAGGGGAGAGCAGTTGGGGGGGACCAGGCCTGCAGGGGAGGGCAGTTGGGGGGGGACCAGGCCTGTAGGAGAGAGGGGGAGACCAGGCCTGCAGGGGAGGGCAGTTGGGGGGGACCAGGCCTGTAGGGAGAGAGCAGTTGGGGGGGAGACCAGGCCTGCAGGGGAGGGCAGTTGGGGGGGACCAGGCCTGTAGGAGAGGGAAGTTGGGGGTGACCAGGCCTTCAGGGGAGGGCAGTTTGGAGGGACCCAGGCCTGCAGGGGAGGGCAGTTGGGGGGGACCAGACCAGCAGGGGAGAGCAGTTAGGGGTGCTGAGGCTGGCAGGGGAGGTCAGTTAGTGGTGACCAGGCCTGCAGGGGAGGGCAGTTTGAGGGACCCAGGCCTGCAGGGGAGGGCAGTTGGGGGGGACCAGACCAGCAGGGGAGAGCAGTTAGGGGTGCTGAGGCTGGCAGGGGAGGTCAGTTAGTGGTGACCAGGCTGGCAGGGGAGGGAAGTTAGGGGTAACCAGGCTGGCAGGGGAGGGAAGTTAGGGGCAATCGAGCTGGCAGGGGAGCAGTTAGGCATCAATCAGGCTGGCAGGGGAGTGGTTAGGGGGTGATCAGGCTGGCAGGCCAAAGTGGTTAGGGGCAATCAGGAAGGCAGGCAGGTGAGCAGTTGGGAGCCAGCAGTCCTGGATTGTGAGAGGGATGTCCCAGATTGGAGAGGGTGCAGGCTGGGCTGAGGGACACACCCCCCATGCATGAATTTTGTGCACTGGGCCTGTAGTCTATATATATAAAAGCCTAAGCAGCTGAACAACCACAAGACAGAACAACTGGTCAACCGGTCGCTATGACACCACTGATCACCAGGAGGCAGACGCGCAATGCAGAAGCTGCCCCCTGGTGATCAGTGTGCTCCCATAGCCAACCTCCCACAGTCCCTCCCTCTGGCCAGCCAACCTCCCGCAGTCCCTCCCCCCAATCCCCTCGGCCGTCGGCCCCCATGGACCTAATCACTGACCAAGCCGAGGAACCCCACCCATACATGAATTCATGCACCGGGCCTCTAGTATGCATATAAGGTCTTTGGTTGATCTCTTCCAATGGATCCACCCTCCCCTGCCTTCCCTCTGAGATTCCACAGTCTGTTCCATGCTTCTATGTCTCTGGATCTATTTTGTTCATCAGTTTATTTTGTTCATTAGATTCCACATATGAATGAGATCGTGTCATACTTATCTTTCTCTGACTGGCTTATTTCATTTAGCATAATATTCTCTAGGTCCCTCCATGCTGTCTCAAAAGGTAAGAAATCCTTCTTTTTTTACTGCTGCATAGTATTCCACAGTTTAAATGTACCACAACTTTTTTACCTACTCATCTACTGGTGGGCACTTGGGCTGTTTACAGACCTTGGCTATTGTAAATCATGCTTCTATGAACATAGGGGTGTAGAGAGCACCTGGGAAGGCACATGAGCATTTCTTTAATTATTGTCAGCTGATTCCAGTGGCGTTGGCAGAGCCACATCCTGGAGACATACAGCCTTGCCCTTAGTTCAGGTGCCAGGGGGTGGGTTTCATTATCTAAGTTCAGCCAGGTGCAAGAAATGAATGCAATTATCTGCGCTTAGCCAGGAGTGATGATTACAAAGAAGCCACAAAGAATGAAAAATTGTAGCTTGATCTTTAACCATGATTTCTCACAATTTCCTTTGTTTTAAACTTTAGTAAAACTTCCTGGAATCATGTTGTATATAATAAACACACTGCACCGGCTCTGGGTCACTGTCTCTCCATCAGAGGACAGCTGTCCCACCTAGTCCCAGCTTTTCCCCTCTGTCTCTGTGTCTGTCTCTTTCTTTCATTTTCTCAATCCCCAGCTGCCCCTGCCCAGGATTCATGGATTGCTCTCTAGCTGCGCTGGTCCTGGTCCGAGAAATAAATACTTAATACAGGAGTGTTCTTTCTGATTGGTGTTTCGGGTTTCTTAGGATACATTTCTAGAAGAGGGATCACTGGATCGAATGGCAGTTCCATATTTAATTTTTTGAGGAAACTCCATATTGTTGTCCATAATGGCTGCACCAGTCTGCATATCCACGAGCAGTGTACTAGGGTTTCCTTTTCTCCACATCCTCGCCAGCACTTGTCATTTATTAATTTGTTTATGGTAGCCATTCTGACAGGTGTGAGGTGATAACTCATTTTAATTTGCATCTCTTTGATGAGCATTTTTCATATGTCTCTTGGTCATCTGTATATTCCCTTTGGAGAAGTGTCTACTGAGGTCCTCTGCCCATTTTTTTTAACTTGATTGTTTGTCTTTCTTCTTTCTTTTATTTTTATTGTTGTTGTTTAAATATGGAATGCTTCACAAATTTGCATGTTATCTTTGTGCAGGGGCCATGCTAATCTCTGTATCATTCCAATTTTTAGTATATGTGCTGCTGAAGTGAGCTCTGTCTTCCTTTTATTAAGTTGTATGAGTTCCTTATATATTTTGGATATTATCAGATATATCATTGCCAAATATGTTTTCCCATACAGTGGGCTCCCTTTTCATTTTGTTGATGGTTTCTTTTGCTGTGCAGAAGCATTTTATTTTAATGTAGTCCTATTTGTTTATTTTCTCCTTAGTTTCCTTTGCACGAGGAGATATATGTATAAGCATGTTGCTATGAGAGAGGTCTGAGATTTTGCTGCCTATGGTTTCTTCTAGGATTTCTGTGGTTTCTTGTCTTACATTTAAGTCTTTTATCCATTTTGAATTTATTCATATGTATGTTGTAGGTTGGTGGTCGAGTTTCATTTTTTTGCTTGTATCTGTCCAATTTTCCCAACACTATTTATTGGCGCAAGGAACAGATACCATTGTATGCTCTTGCCTCCTTTGTCAAATATTAATTGAGCATAATGTCTGGGTCAATTTGAAAATATCATATTATTATGGTCCTTTTACGTTATTTCTAATTTTTGCTCTGAAAAATAATGTAATTAATCTCTCTGGGGAGATAAGTATTTGTATTTCTTAATTATTAATTTCTTGAATTCCAAGCAATAGCATTATTACATGAGACTCTTGCTATATATTCTCAAATGGCCATCAAGAAAAGTTATATCGCTGTAGATATGTAGCAGTAGTATAAAATAATATCTGGCTCTTGAAAGCATTGAATATGATCTTTGCTCAGTGTCTGCTATTTGAAACAGGAAGAGTGGTATATTTCATTGTTTAAATTTTAATTTATTTGAATGCTAGTGAAGTTCAATAATTTTCTATTTTTTCTTTCTATATGCCACACTAGTCCAGAGACTTTAAATGGGGCAATATTACTAGTTCATGTGTCCACTTGCTACTGTGTGACCACAGTCCTTTAAACACCTGCCAAAGCTGCCTCAGGAGAAGGGACACAAGCCTGCCCTGGGCCATCATTTGGCCTGTGTTGTTTTCTCCTTCCTGGCTTCCTTCAGAAATACAGTGAGCTCTCCAATAATGTTGTTTCATTCAACATTGTTTTGTTATAACATTCATGAGATGCTGTAGGAACTTAACTGCTGTTTATATCAATTAGCCTGTGATAAAATCAGTTATAACAAGAACCCACTGATGACATTGAGGACTTCCTGTATCTGCAGCCAAGGTCTCAACTGCTTGAGAAACTGATTGGAGGGCCTTTGTCACTAACTCAGTGTCTGTAAAAGAGCCTCGCCCCACTAAGCAGCAGCAATCCAGGGAGGCTTCTTCCTCCCTGAGTCACTGCTGCCCTCCACCGCGTACCACTGGGCTGTTTATGTGAGAGATGAGAGCCTTCCTATTGCTGTCACTTGTGTGTGGTTCCCACACCTCTGCTGGTGATGCTGATGCACTGTCCTTAAATCACCAAATATCTGAGGGTTTTGTCACTTCACAAGGGTTTTTGACTTAAAGGGGAGGGGCCAAAATTCAAGACCAAGTTCTCAAAGATCCACAGTCAAGCCTAATAATCTTACTTCCTTTCTGATCCTTTTTGTTTAAATCTCAGGTCAGGAAAAGTAATGATCTCTCTTCCTATGTCAAAGGAAAAATAAATGGAAAAGCACTTTTCAAACCTGTAATTTCTATTATAAACTTGTGTGTGTTTAGAAGAAACGAGGGGCTGGGTAAACTAAGGAATTGAAGGGGCCAAAAAAATGCTGATATTTCATAATATCACCTCTTCACAATAAAAACTTAGGTATATTGCTCTATGCATGAATTAAAAACTGGAAGTCTACATCCCAAAATATTTATTGTAGTTATTTCTGAAGCATAGGATTCAGAGGTCAAAGGAGAGACTCTTATTATTTCAAAAAATGGGGGAAAGATGTTGATATTATAGATCATTTCTACTGTCTTTTTGTCATTTTGTGCAGTTACCAAAGTTGACTGCATAAAAAATGTAGCCAAAATACAATAACCAAAAGTTGAACAAAATAAAATCAGTTAAATACAAAGCTACTTTCTATAATATATAAAGAACTTTTATCATTTATTCACATGTGGCAAATACACACACACACACAATTCTATGTGGGGGATGGGTAAAATATATGAACAACAATTGACAGATAATAAATCCCAATGGACAATAGCTACTTAATAAAAGGTGCAAATCTACTAGTACTCAGGAATTACATAGTAAAGTCACAGTGAGATACCATATTTCACCTTTGAGCTCACGAAAAAAAAAAATGAATAGAGCTAAAGAACTTATTACTGGTAGATGTGGGGAAAGGTGGACTCCCATACTTTACTAGAAATTTGATGTAATTCAGCCTTTAGAGGAAGCAATATGGAGCTCTATTAAAATTAAAACTACAAATACCCTTTAACACAGTGATTACACTGGTGGGAATCTATTCCACAGAATAGATGCTAATTTGTGAGAGCATGCTTACAGAAATGGTTATTACAACATTTATCAGAAGATTTTAAACACGGAAACAAAATAAATGTCAATCAATAGACAAATAGCTGAGAAATACATCACATAACGGAACATTATGTGGCTATTGTAAATAACCAAAAGACATGTTAGATGATTAAGAGAAATTTGCAAGAGATATTATTGAGTGATAAATCAAGAAAATCATATTTTTGGAGAAAGAGGAATCCTGGTATCTGGAAATCCTGTATATGTATCTTTGTCAGTGCAGTATTATGTGAGTGCAAAGAAAATTGCTTATCGATGGACTGGATTCATTGGAGTGATTCATACTAAGTTATCAATATGGGTTAACCTGGAGGTGGGTAGAGGAGGTGATATAAGGGGTGCATAGAGAATTATAAGGAAATCTAAGCCCAAAGAAAAAAATACATATTGGTTTAAAAAAAATCTATGACATGAAAAAAAATCAATGACATTATTATATTTATATATTTCAGTAAAATTATGAGTGTGGGTAATGTTTTAAAGTATAAAAAGTTTTAATGGATATCTTATGAATAAATACATTCCTAAAAGTTGACATAAATCCAGTATAATAATAGTTGGCTATAAAAAGTCATATAAAAATATATACCAAAGTCAAGGGGAAATTTATTATACTTTGCTTTATATCAATGTTGTTAAGTGGATGAAGGCTTAAAAGTACTTGCCCATAATTTATCATGATGCCAGCTAATACTCTGTGTATGTCAAAGACCAGTACAAACTATCCATAAATTTTCTGATAGAAGTTTTGAAGAAAGGTACCTTGAAAAAAAGGAATTACTGTATGTGAAAATGTCCGGTCAAACATCTGAAATTTAAAATATTTAATAAATGAGATTTTGCAGTAGAAATAGAATGGCATTTACAGAGCTAATTTAAATTAAATGATTTATGATTGTTCATAATGATAAAATTGAAATGGTAATTAGGAATTTCAGTAATAAGCTTTAGATTAAGTCAGGCCTGAGGTTAATTCCAGATTTACAGGACAATCAAAAAAAAGATGCAGCCGAAACCGGTTTGGCTCAGTGGATAGAGCGTCGGCCTGCGGACTGAAGGGTCCCGGGTTCGATTCCGGTCAAGGGCATGTACCTTGGTTGCAGGCACATCCCCTGTAGGGGGTGTGCAGGAGGCAGCTGATCGATGTTTCTCTCTCATCGATGTTTCTAACTCTCTATCTCTCTCCCTTCCTCTCTGTAAAAAATCAATAAAATATATTTAAAAAAAAAAAAAAAAAAGATGCAGCCTGGCCAGTGTGGCTCAGTAGTTGAGTATTGACCCATGAATCAGGAAGTCACAGTTCAATTTCTGGTCATGGCACATGCCTGGGTTATAGGCTGGAACCCCAGTGTGGGGCATGCAGGAGGCAGCCAAACAATGATTCTCTCTCATCATTGATATTTCTCTCTCTCTCTCCCTCTCCCTTCCTCTCTGAAATCAATAAAAACATTTTTTTAAGTGTGTTTAGACTTTCTATCTGAGTTAATTGGTCTTTTCAATAAAAATAACACTTGTCAAATAAGATATGGGAGTAATAAAATTGTGTACAAAACTTCAGCTTCAGAATGATTTACCTTTGTATTATATTCTCAGGTTAGTGAAAACAATTTTAAAAGAGAATGGTATTGAGAACATCCCCAGAGCCTTTTAAAGGTATAATAGCATGCACTCTTCTTATTTTTTTTAATAACATGCACTTTTGAACCTGTGGAATAGAAAGGCAAGAGTACTGAGAGACAAAACTAAACTATGGATCAGATGAATGAGGTTTAAAACAAATCTAGACGGAGGAAAATGGTTTGACTTTGGGTGGTGAGCACACAATGCAATATACAGATCATGTATCATCAAAATGTACACCTGAAACCTGTGATCCTATTAACCAATGTCACCCCAATAAATTTAATTTTAAAATATAATTAACTAGAGGTCCGATGCACGAAGATTCATGCAAGAACAGGCCTTCCTTATCCTGGCTGCCAGCACTGCCTTCGCTCTGGGTGGAGCTGCCTTTCCACCTTCCCACACTGCCCAGAGGCCCCGAGTGGCTGGGGCGGTATGGAATGTCTGCATCATCACCATGTCGACGATGCAAGCGTCCCAACCCGCCCCCGGCTGCTTGGCGCCTGTGTATGCAAATTAACCCACCATCTTTGTTGGGTTAATTTGCATACTCACTCCTGATTGCGTGGTGCACATCACAAAGATATGGTCAATTAGCATGTTTCTCTTTTATTAGTGTAGATTAATTAAAAGGATCCAGGAATGTACTCAGAAATGTCTCATCTCTTAAATTAAAAATAATTATAAGGTTCTATTTTCAAAATTTGGGTTCACCTCTCCTATGTTGAATAGTCCCTCTTTTTTGCTCTCCCTACCTCCAGGACTGTGTTTATTTAGCAGGGTATGAGGTATGATGGCCCAAAGACATTGTCCCCACTGCTCTGTTATGGGTCAGCTGTTCACCTACCTGCCTCAAAATTCTCAACATTGGAGTCATCTGTTTCCCTTAGGGACTAGACCCATATTTATTAGATGGTCAAAATCATTTCCTCATGTCTGATTATTTCCTAAATTTTCTCATTGTCATCTTAAGAGAAGATTCTTTTAAATGGACATTCTGACTTGTATATTAAGAAAAAAGGAAAAGAATGCTACCCATTCTAGGACAGCTGGTATTACCTAAAGCCAGGTATTAAGCTTGTCCAAGTCAACTGGCCCTCAGAGGTTACTGAACCCACTAGGGAAATAAATGGGTCGTGGGTGTCTGCTTTACTTTTCTCTGGAGCCAGTGGAAAGTGGGTAGAGGGGAGTGTTCAAATACTGCTATAATTCCTTCAAGTGAGTCGCCTGTGGGAAATTTCCTTTTGTGGGATTCATCTTTTGGTAGCAGCAACTTTCCTGCAGTATAACAGGCCTGTAAAGCCCTAGTATTGAGGAAGCAGAACTCATGACATCTAATCAAAATCAATTTCATCTTTCCCACTGACTAGCTATTTCCCTGACCTTGGATAAATTTAGGGCAAGTTCCCAATTTTGATGGTCACTTTTAGGTAACAGAGTTTTTAGTCACTTCTAGGCAAAGTCATAGTCTTGGTTTAGTAACTAATATGTTCAATCTAGTAAAATAGCTAAAAACTTGTCATCTTAAAGGTTAAGCTTCCTCTCCCTAAATTTGGACCTCCGAGGAAAGGAAGAGGGGACATGACCAGTTCCTTCTCTTCAGGCAGACTGCTAAAGAGGTTCATCACCATCAGAGGCATGTGATTTGAAGGAGAAATAAGGAAGCAGGAAGATCTGTCTTGGCTGATACCATTAATTCTCTCATTGAGCACCTTCATTGGGTCTTCTTGGTAGCCAGTCACGGTGATCTCTCACCAGCATTCTTTTTCTGAGAATGAAAGCAATTTTTCGGTCAGTCACTTACAAGTTTTCCTTTCCTCCTGGGATCTGGGCTATATCTCCACTTTTCATTTTCTCAGTGCTCACGATGCTCCAGGCAGCACCATGGTCCAGATAAATGCAATGCGCCACCATTTGTCCACCATCCAGAACTGAAATATCATTGCTGACATGTACATATAAGGAACTGTTTGACATTGAAAGTAGGACTTAAAAGAACTGTTGGCCCAGAAAGAAACTCACTACAGACTGATTCATTTGCCTCTCAGCATAACTATTATGGCTGGTCTCATTTTCGGTTCTTATAAGTGTATTTCTTGTATCACATGATCTCACGCATCTAGGGGAAATAATGAACAACATAAACTGATGAACAAAAACAGACCCGGAGACAGTCAAACCTCAGAGGGAAGGTAGGGGAGGGTGGGGGAAAGGGGGAGAGATCAACCAAAGGACTTGTATGCATGCATATGAGCCTAACCAGTGATCACAGACAACAGGGGGGTGGGGGCATATGCGGGGAGGGATTTGGGGTGGAAATTGGGGGATGAGGACAATTATGTGATACCATAATCAATAAAAAATATATATACAAAAGAAAAAAGATAAATGCAATTGGACAGCTGGAGGAGAATGTACACGCAGGCACACCTCTGCCGTTCGAGAGGACAGTTCAGGACCCAACCTGGGAAAAAGCAGCTCTCCCAATAGTCTCCTCTAATGTCTAATCTCATAACCTAATTATAATCTTATTTGGAAGAGTAATTTAAGCAAATCATATAGGTGACCTCACACTTCCTGTTGGAATGTAGCATTTATCAACGTGTAAACTTAGCCAGAACTGAACCTAAAAATAATTATATTTAAACATTTTATCCTTGCTGAATAAGCAGAATTCTTAGTAAAATTTTGGTACTGTTGATTATGTAAGGCATTGTGGGAAAATGGGAGCCAACATGGCGGCGAAGTTGAACGGCTGATCTGTTGCCTCGCATGGCAGTTTCGGAAATACAACTAAAAGATGGACTGGTGAGCGCGGCGACTCCTGCTCATGTCTCCCCAGGCCGGGGCGGCTGCTCCTCTCAGTCAGCACCCCAGCCGGGGCCATGAGCTTGTGGGCGGCCGCGGCAGCTGCTGTGGCGGCGGCTGCGGACTCGGCGCAGTGGCTCTCGGTGAAGGAAGAGACCATCTTTCTGCAGGACGGGCCCATCCGCGTAACCAACCTGGCCGAGCTGCCCAGTGAGATCCTCGGGGCCCCGGAGGCCGCCGACACTGACTTGGAGGATTTTTAGGATTTCCCGTCTTACATTCAAGTCCTTTAGCCATTTTGAGAGAGGAGAACCAAGAAGGTGGCAAAGTTAAACAAATGAACTGCGCCACGCACAGCAATTTCAAAAATACAACTGGAGGACAGAGCGTCTGCCACCCAGAACCACAGGAGAGCTGGCTGAAGGGTGGATTTACAGCTAAGAGGGAAGAGGAAAGAGCGAACTCGGAAGGGATAAGGTGCGGAGGCGCGTGGGTCGGGCTGGTGGCGGGGGAAGGGTCGTGCGGCTTTTTCCAACCCTAGGGGAGATTAGCTCCCCATCACCCTGAAATCCAGCTTCTGGGGACGCGCGGGAGACCCAGACGCCTGCAGGGAGAGGCTAGACTCTCGGCCTTCGTGTCGGAGAGTGGGAGTAACTTCCTTGCGGAGGTGCGCCCAGCAATCAGTGTTTGCTGCGCTGGAGTGCGGAACGAGGGGGCTTAGAAACGTGGAAAGCAGAAAAAGCAGACTTGCAGCCATTGCGGTTCGCCACACCATGGCCTGGTGGCGCCCTGAGACCCCGCCCCACCCTGAGACCCGCCCCGCCCTGGGACCCGCCCCACACGTTTTGCAGACCTGCCCCGCACGTTTTACAGGCCCACCTGGGCTCCAAGCAGCGGCTTTTGCATGTGGGTGGCCTGCCCTGTGGCAGCTTGACCAGATGAACTGCGGTTCTAGTCGGACTGCTCCAGGGCCGCTTAGACAGGAGGAGGAAATTGCAGTTTTTGCTGTAATTCCTGCTGAGTGGCCTCAGGCAGTAGCTGACCTACACTCCATTGGAGACCCAGAAACGAGGGCATCTAGTGGTCGGTGTGAGATGACACCAGATTTCAACCACTCGCATAAGGGACACATTCAAGAGGCAGACTCAGTGAGCGCCAAAGCCTTGCTGCAACAAGATCCAGCCCATAAATGTGTCTCCTGCACAGCAACTCTTCCTTTATAGACACAGAGGGTCCTCACGGACAATTGGCCAGGAGGACAATTCCTCCCAGTGACACCAACAACAATCAAGACTTAACTATACAAAGGAGGATCAAGATGGAGGCATAGGGCGGAAGCCTGATTGTTGCCTACCACAACAATTTTGAGACTATGACGGGAGAGCAGAGCAGACACCATTCAGAACCACCGGAGGGCTGTCTGAGCAGATGCTCTACAACTAGAATAAAAGAGAGGGGTATGCGGGATGATGCTGATGCCGGTGACCCAAAGATCACACTTTAAGAACTACGGCTCAGGCGACACAATGGCAGCCTGGAACGTGCTCGGCGCAGTTCCCCCGGTGGTCTCCAGCTGAAGGACGGCTCCACTCGCTGCCGAGCACGGACAGACGAGACCCTGAGAGACATGGGGTGGGAGACTCCGCGCTTGCTGACCTCCAAGTCCTTCAAGAATCTCAACGCCCCGGAAGCGGCCAGGTGCGCACGCTCGATGACTGGCCACCGCTGCAGACCCAAGGGCCGACGCAGCGACCCCGGACCAGCCCGCCACTGCACACCGGGCACACCGGAGCTTCGCCGAGCCCGCAGCCCAACGATTTCTGTGGCAGCCGCCCTGGAGCTCTGAGAAAATGGCCGAAGGAATTGCTGAGAGGGAATTGACCAACAGGAATTGGGATCAAGAAGACGAAACCCCGCTGGGTCCCGGGTCCGGGTGAGGCCGCGCGCCCCTGGGTCCGGGTGAGGTTGGGAACTGGGTCGGGGTGGGGCTGGGTCCCGGGTCCGGGCGAGGCCACATGCCCCTGGATCTGGGTAAGGCCGCACGCCCCTGGGTCCAGGTGAGGCTGGGTCCCGGGTCTGGGTGGGGCCGCCCCCCTTGGTCCGGGTAAGGCCGCACGCCCCTGGATCCAGGTGAGGCTGGGTTCCGAGTCCAGGTGGGGCCGCCCCCCTGGGTCCGGGTGAGGCTATGCGCCCCTGGACCCAGGTGAGGCCACGCGACCCTGGGTCTGGGAGAGGCCACGCGCCCCTGGGTCCGGGTGAGGCCACACACCCCTGGGTCCAGGTGAAGCTGTATCCCGGGCCCGGGTGAGGCCATGTGCCCCTGGATCCGGAAGAGGCTGGGTCCTGGGTCCGGGTGAGGCCTCGCGCACCTGGGTCCAGGTGAGGCCATGCGCCCCTGGGTCTGGGAGAGGCCACGCGCACCTGGGTCTGGGTGAGGTCACGTGCCCCTGGGTCCGGGTGAAGCTGGATCCTGGGTCCGGGTGAGGCCATACGCCCCTGGGTCCGGGAGAGGCTGGGTCCCGGGTCCGGGCGAGGCTGCTCACACGCCCCTGGGTCTAGGTGAGGCCTCACGCCCCTGGGTCTAGGTAAGGCTGGGTCCCGGGTCCGGGTGAGGCCGCGCCCCTGGGTCTGGGTGAGGCCACGCGCCCCTGGGTCCGGGTGAAGCTGGATCCTGGGTCCAGGTGAGGCCGTGTGCCCCTGGATCCGGGTGTGGCTGGGTCCTGGGTCCGGGTGAGGCCATGCGCCCCCTGGGTCCGGGTGAGGCCACATGCCCCTGAGTCCGGGTGAAGCCGTGCCCCTGGGTCCGGCCGAGACCAAACCAGAGGGTGTTGGACCATTTGTCCACCATCCAGAGCTGAGGGGTCAGTGCCGACATGTACACATAAGGAACTGGTGGACATTGATATTGGGTCTCAAAAGAACTGTTGGTCCAGAAAGAAACTCACTACAGACTGATTCATTTGTCTGTCAGCATAACTATTATTGCTCGTCTCACATTCAGTTCTTATAAGTATATCTCTAGTGATACATGATCTCGCTCATCTGGTGGGCCATGATGAACAACATAGACTGATGAACAAGAACAGAACCAGAAACAAGGAGGCATTGATCGGACTATCGGGCCTCAGAGGGAGGTCCGGGGGAGGGTGAGGGGAGGGGGGAGAGATCAACCAAAGGACTTGTGTGCATGCATATGAGCCTAACCAATGGTTAAGTTCAACAGGGGGTTGGGGCATCCATGGGGAGGGGTGTGGGATGGGAATGGGGGGATGAGGACAAATATGTGACACCTTAATAAATAAAGAAATAAAGAAGACAACATGAAACAAAAAAAAAAAGACATTGTGGTATGTTTTCATTAGACTTAGCCTACACATTACACTGTTCTGCATTTTTTTTTTATATATTTTATTGACTTTTTACAGAGAGGAAAGGAGAGGGACAGAGAGCTAGAAACATCGATGAGAGAGAAACATCGACCAGCTGCCTCTTGCACAGATGAACCCGGGGATGTGCCCGCAACCAATGCACCATGCCCTTGACCGGAATCGAACCTGGGACCCTTCAGTCTGCAGACCGACGCTCTATCCACTGAGCCAAACCGGTTTCGGCCTGTTCTGCATTTTTAATTCTATTTTGTTCCGAAAGTTACAATGATCATGGGGGCAACTAATTTAATCTCAATTAGATCAGTGGTGGTTTGTAATTGTTTTCCACAGGTGCCTTTCTTCTCTACTCTATTTAACAGATAGAAGTCCAAACGGCTTTTGATATTATGGCAAATTATCTGATATCCCATTTACCTGGAAACAATATAGAAAATTGAATAAAGTATAAAATATAGCAAGGCATTTTTAGTCTATAGATTTTCTATTATTTTTGTTTTCAACAAGTAAAGGGGGAAAATGCAACACAGAAAACTCTTGAGTGTCTCAGTAGTGGAATTATGGACCCACCTTGGTTGGATGTTAGGTTCGAGCTTCTGGACATTTGGGTGGAGGAGGGCTTCACCTCCAGAAGCCCAACTCCTTGTCGTAACTCTTCCCATCTCATTCCCCTGGGTGCCACCAAGGGCCTAGAGGTCTGGAGAATTAGCAGCCTCTGTCTCTCAAATTCTTTGATGTATGGGCTGCCTCCCGTGCCCAGTGTTCTTCCCCTATTATAACTTTGAAAATTGAGCAAACCGAGAATTAAACAGAGATAAGGATCATTTATCTTAAACTTACTTTCAATACTCATTCAGTTCATCCTGATTACTTCTAGACTTTAGCCCACAGGAAAATGTTTTCCCCCATGGTGATTAGTTGTGAATTAATGGTTCTCAAATCTTGCTGCACATTAGAATTTCCTGGGAAGCTTTGAAAAATCCCAACACCCAGGGCACATCCCAAAACAATTAAAGCACAACTCCTTGGGATGGAGCTCAGGAATCAGTGCAGTTTTTTAAACACCCCAAGTGATTCCAATATAGAGCAGAGTTTGAAAACCACAGCTGCAGTGCACATGACTTTGGGCCATGGAGAAATAAAGGAAGGGTGCATTGGGAAGTTCTTCCTAGCTCTTACAGAGGACAATCTGTTAACATTGTGAGTCAATGCTGCTTTCAAAAATCCAACAAAGGAAACCAAACTTTATAAAATAAGGGGTGTATGATTTATATAAAATATCTTCTTTTTAAAAAAGAATTCACCAAAGTCTCCTTAAAAGAGTAAATGTGATTAGTCATTACATGTACAAAAGTAGCATGTAGTGTTTTAGGAAGACATGTATATTCTACTGTTACCTTAACCAAACATGTATCAAATCTGAATTTATCTCCCCCAAATCAGATTGCACTCCTACTTTCAACAATTCTATCAATAATGAAATATTCACTGTTCCCTGGTCTTATCTCAGAATCATGTGTCTTTAAATGTTTTATTTTATTTAGCATTCTTACTTAATAAAGACCTATAAACATCTTTCTTTTTTTTTTTTATCGCTTCTCGGCCTTTTGGCTAAGATCAAGTGTAGTAACATCTTTCTTTTTTAATTAAATGTATTGAGATAACATTGGTTAATCCTATATAATAAAAGCCTAATATGCTAAGTGTCCAACCATTCATTCGACTGTTCAACCAATTGCTATGACACACACTGACCACCAGGGGCAGACGCTCCAACTGGTGGGTTAGCTTGCTGCTGAGGTTCAGCTGATTGGGACTGAGCGAGATGGGCTGGACACCCCCTGGAGCCCTCCTGTGGTCCCTTCCCGGCCCCAATCGTGCACTGTTGGGGTCCCTCAGCCTGGCCTGCGCCCTCTCGCAATCCAGGACCCCTCAGGGGATGTCAGAGAGCTGGTTTCAGCTGATCCCTGCAGGCCAGGTTGAAGGACCCCACCGGTGCACAAATCCATGCACCAGGCCTCTAGTAACATATAAATTTCAGGTGTAGAACTTCATAATACATCATGTGTATATTCCATTGTGTGCTCACCACCCAAAGTCTAGTCTCCTTCCAAACATCTTTTTAAAATGATTTTCTATTTCTATGTTACCATCTTAATATAGGCCCACTTTTAGTCCAAGATTATTACTAAAGCTTCCTAATATGCCTTTCTGCTTTCAACATGACTTGATTTTCATAAAATACTACTTCTAGCATGTTCTGTTCTTCTCAGAAATCTTCCGTGGTTTCCAATTGCTTTTAAAATAAAGTTTACACTCCTTAGCCTGGCCTACAACCCTTCCATAATTTGACTTTATATTAATCTCTTCCACTTCTCCCTTGAACATGATGTTAGATTTACTCTATTCACTTCTATGACTTTCTGTAATTTTTTTCTCTGAATAATGTCTTCCTTACTGTGTTCTTCTTATTCTTATTTTATTCTCTTTTAGGCCTCAAATCAAATTCCCTATCCTACAAGAAGTCTTCTGGGCCAGGCCACCTCTCAATGTTCTCTCTCTCTCTCTCTCTCGTTCATTATTTACTATCATGTGCCCTCTGCAGTGCCATCTTTCCATTATTGTAAGGCCCCTCTCCCCATCCATGGTGTAAGCTCCTTGAGGGTAGACATCTTCAGTGTTTCTTTCACGTAGTTAACACTGTGCTATCCACAAAATAGATGTTCAATAAACATGTATTGAGTACAACATTTAATAAGGAATATATACAAATACCACTAATATGTCATGTTTCCTGTGTAAAGAATTCCTGCTCATTAATCTTCCCTACAAGTAGGGGTCTATGTAAATTATCTTTATGAAGTACTTGGGATAAGTAAAGAGAGGTGAATTTGTGTTCCTGTGTAAAAAGCAAAAATCATTTACAGTAAAAAAAAAAAAAGAAAAGAAAAGAAAAAAAGAATCTTCTGCTAATTTCTGCCTCTGTTACTAGGAAATTAGTTATCAAAAGAATACACCTAACCTTACCTAACTCCCACTGGTATTGATAAATCCTATCATTAAAAGCCAGGTGTTTGAGGCTTGTGCTTTTATTTTAGTATCTAAAGCTTCTTCATTTTAACAGACCATTTCCATTAGTAAAGTTCTCTGAGAAGCTTCCGGATGTGTTGTAATGTTTAGCTGCCAATGAGACAAACATTTGAGCAGATATTTCCTAGAGTCACAGAGTAAAACAGTTTGTACAGTGATAGAAAGAATTTGACAAGTGAATGTACAACATGTGCCATGTTACTTTTCAGAGTTTGTTGAGTTGTTAAACCCCCAAGCAGGCATCAGACTTATTCCCAAGCACTCATTTTCTAGGGACAAATTTATATATTTAACTCACTTGTGTGGTTTTAAGGATCTAAGATATATTCTAAACGACGAGAGAGTGAATCTTAAATACAGAATAGAAATTCTACAGGAACTCTTTTTTTCCATGTACTACTCCTCAGGCATATTTCATCCACTATTTGGTAGTAAGTAAACTGTTCATTGTTCAAACCAGTAAGGTCAAAGGTCTACTCTACCTGGGTTCAAATTCCAAGTATATCCTTATTTAGCTGTGTCCTTTGGTAATGTATTTAACCTCAGGTTCTCAAGTTTCCTGATCCATAAATGGAGTGTTTTGTTTTTTCTTTGAGAGATACATACATGAACCAATACTGTGTGTGTGTGTGTGTGTGTGTGTGTGTGTGTGTGTGTGTGTTTGTGTGTGTGTGTGTAACTTCTTTGGATGGACTGTGTATTTTTTTCTTTTATGGGAGATAGATATATGCATTAACTTCTCTAAACCACTTCAAACTATGGCAGAGAAAAGCACTAATGAAACATGTTAATTATGGGTTGTGGGGGAGAGGGTACGTAGAAAAAAAAGTACAGTATATGCCGTGCTAAATAAGAACGTGTTAAAGCAGAAGGCCCAGAGTACAGAGGAAGAGGTGGAGAGGCCCCATGAGTAGATGAGGAGGATAGAACCTCCACACAGGGTGGAGGTCCCTGCAACTAGGAACAAGAGCCGATCTTCTGGCTATCACTCTACTCACCAGACACACATAAAAAAAGAATGTATAAAACCGTGAGGAGCCGAAACCGGTTTGGCTCAGTGGATAGAGCGTCGGCCTGCGGACTCAAGGGTCCCGGGTTCGATTCCGGTCAAGGGCATGTACCTTGGTTGCGGGCACATCCCCAGTAGGGGGTGTGCAAGAGGCAGCTGACCGATGTTTCTCTCTCATCGATGTTTCTGACTCTCTATCCCTCTCTCTTCCTCTCTGTAAAAAATATATTTTAAAATAAATAATAAAAAAAATAAAACCGTGAGGAAACCGGCCCCAATGTAGAACAGCTCCTTGAACATGAATTCTCAAGTTCTATGACCTGCCTGTTTCTCATTGGCATTACTAAATTATTCAAGAGCCAGGAGTGAATTCCATAAACCTCCTCGTCCTTCCCTCTCCTCTCCCCTTTTGTTCTCCTCTAAATGTGTAGATAAAGCACACATTAGGGGAGCTCAGAGTCTGTCCTGTTCTCAACACTCTCAATGGTCTTTGAACAGAACTGTCTTTCAAAGTGGAAACAAAAGGAAACTTTAACTAAAGTTTAGTTGTAAAATTCAAAATTAATGTAGCTGTTATGAATATTGAAAGTGACAATTTATTTGAAGTGCTTAGCAGGGTGGGCAACCTGGTCCCCTGGAGAAATGAAGTCCCCATCAAGCAGAAATCAATTGCTCTCTTTGCATTAGAAATATGACACAACTGGTTTTCCTTTCCCATTCATAACCCCAGGAAAATTAATTCTCACATAGGTGGGTAATGGAAGTCTGGAGTCTCAGATGCAAAGATTTCTAGCAGTGAGGTGCTCTCTGGAGGACTGGGCTGCCTTGTTTCAGAGATGGAGCCAACAAGCACAAATCTAAAGAATGCTGCATTTCAGGGCCTATTAAGACTACAATTCCACCTGGTGATAGTCCAAAACGTGTTCTGGTGACTCAGCAATTTCCTTCTCGGTATCCATTATCTGCAAGTAGTGGCCAGGCTGAGCGGGTTTTGTGTCCTTCAAATTCCTCCCAGGGAGCTCCTTCATAAGCACAAAAGCTTGTCTGCAGCCATAAACAGGTTCAGAATCTAAAGCAGAAGCAATTGCAGGCAACCAGTGTCCCTTTTCCTGCCCTAGGCCACTGAATAATACATAAAAGAGTGAACAGCCTCAGCCATCAGCCCCTGGAAATAATTCTGAAGAGAAACTAGCATCAAAACAGAAAAACAAAGAATTTTTTTTTAAAGGCAGTGTGCTTTGGAAGATATTGAAAATGGTCACCCTCTGGGTAAAGGAAAGTTTGGAAATGTTTACTTGATGAGAGAAGACCAAAGCTATCCTGAAAGTCTTATTTAAAGCTCAACTGGAGAAAGCAGGAGTTAGACATCAGCTGAGAAGAGAAGTAGAAATACAATCCCACCTTAGGCATCCAGATATTCTCAGACTGTGTGGTTATTTCTATGATGCCACGAGAGTTCACCTAATTCTAGAATTTGCGCCTCTTGGGGCTACCTATAGGGAACTTAAAACTGTCCAGGCTTGATGAGCAGAGAACTGTTGCTTATATCACAGAATTGGCAAATGCCCTATGTTACTATCATGCAAAGAGAGTTATTCATAGAGACATTAAGCAAGAGTATTTGCTCCTTGGATCACATGGAGAGTTTAAGATTGCAGATTTGTGGTGGTCCATACACGCCCATCCTCCAAGAGAACCACCCTCTGTGGCCCTGAGATAATTGAAGGTCAAAGGCATGATGAGAAGGTGGCTCTCTGGAGCCTTGGAGTCTTTTGCTACAGATTTTCAGTTGGAAAGCCTCCTTTTGAGGCAGGCACATATCGATTTTTGAGGCTGAATTCACATTTCCTGAGTTTGTACCAAGGGGAACCAGGGACCTCATTTCAGACTTCAAGACTATTGACGCACAACCCAGGCAAACACTGGCCCGAAAGAAGTACTCAAGCAAATTCCTCAAAACCATCAACTAGCAAGAATCTTAAAAGACTCTTGCAGGGAGAGAACCCTGTGAGCCAGGACTGCAGTGTAATCAGCAGAAACAAACTCCTGACATGATCTTATTACCAACTGCCTTCCTGCAACGTTACCGAGAAAGAAAGAAAAAAATATATATCCTATATAATAAAATATATATCCTATATATAATAATACGTTAAGTGTCCAGTCGTTCGGTCGGCCGTTCAACCAATCGAAGTATAATATGCTAATGATATGCTAAGGCCGCTCAACCGCTCTCTATGACATGCACTGACCACCAAGGGGCAGACGCTCCAACTGGTAGGTTAGCTTGCTGCTGGAGTCTGGCTGATTGAGACTGAGTGAGATGGGCCGGACACGCCCTCGAACCCTCCCACAGTCTCCCCAGCTGGCCAACCTCCCATGTCCCTCCCCAGCCCCAATCATGCACCGGTGGGGTACCTCAGCCTGGCCTACCACCTCTTGCAATCCAGGACCCCTCGGAGGATGTCAGAGAGCCAGTTTCGGCCCAATAGCAGAACAACTGGTCGCTATGATGCACACTGACCACCAGGGGACAGATGCTCAACACAGGAGCTGCCCCCTGGTGGTTAGTGCAAGATCACTGGAGGAGCGCCACTCAGCTGGGCTCACAGCTGGCTAGCACAGCAGTGGTGGCAGGAGCCTCTACCAGACTGCGAGAGGGCGCAGGCCAGGCTGAGGGACACCCCCTGAGTGCACGAATTTTGTGCACTGGATCTCTAGCTAGTGTGTGTGTGTGTGTGTGTGTGTGTGTGTGTGTGTGCGTTACTGAGCAGGCAATACCTCATACTCCCCGTTGAGAAAATTCGACTTCAATAAACGTGACACTCTGAAATGAAAGTAGCCATGTGAATGGGGCTAACCTCACTGGTTTCATCATCTGCAGGCAAGGTTCAAGTGCAGCCACCCCGCAGCCTGTTTGGAGTAAGGTGTCCTTATGCAATAACGTTCCAAGTACCTGAGTGTGTGTGTAATTTATTGGGTGACCACACCTGGTAAAGTTGTCAGAATGAGTATGTGATTCTTTTAAATGTTAAAATAAAGATATGTGCATAGATGAAGTCTATGCAAAATGCTGAGTCTGTCCATCCGTGTTAGGCATGTTTTCTAGTCCACCTAACCATTTATCTCCTGAGATTGTAAAATAGGTACACGTACTCTACAGACAATGCAGGACTTGCTTGGGACACAGATGAATGTGTGTCTCAGCTGGTCCTAAATGGTAAGGGCTGTTAAAAAATATTTTTGATGATTTTTATATTGTGTTTATAAATACATTAAGACATATACAAAAAAATGACTTCTAGCAGTGGAGATTAAAATTGTTAATTATCTGTATTGAAAGCTTTGTTGATAACATAAAATCTATTTATGCAAATATAATTATTGGATAGAAAATATATTATTATGAATTATAAATATGCAAACCCATATACCAGATTTATGCTTTCTTTGAAGCAATTCTAAAATACTGAGAAAATTTATTTTTTCCACCTTTAGAGTGAAAAACAATATAGCATTTTTAATTGCAATATATATATCTATAAGTTACTCATGTGGCATATTATTTATAATTAAAGGGATTATCCTTTCATTTCTTCCATGTAAACAAATTACTGTATACTATTGTTAAAATTGCTTCCTATTCAGCTAGGAAATGTAATTTGTTAATGGAACAACATGATGAACTGTGCTTTAAACACACCATACCATAATTTTTCAATTCATAATTATGTTATATTATAAAAATTCCTGATATTGAGCTGCAAAATAATTTAGTAAGTGAAGCCTGAGATTCCCAGCCTAGATTTCAATCTGAACTTAATTTCTAAGTGGCGTAAGGCAAATTAAAACTAACAACACCTACCTACAGTTTAGGGCTTATATAAACTAACAAATATAAAAGACTTAGTTCAGTGCCTGGGACATATAGTATTTGCTTAACAAATTGTAGTTCTTTTGATTATTGATAGAGAAAGCCAATATGACAAATGATGGGATTAAGACACAACATGATCTCCATTATCTGAAATGACAGTTTAGGTTTGATGGAATTAAATGTAATGGTGCTTTTAGCATTCCCCAAACACGTTTGTGTGGTTTCAGTTCTGGGGAAATGAAGACTAAAGATCTAGGACTGCACATCCTTGAGTACTTTAAGTTAAGCTTTATACAGTATAAATTGGTAGTTACAGAATAGTCACAGAGATATAGATTACAGCATCGGGAATATAGTCAATGATACTGGGATAACTAGGTATGGGACCAGGTGGGTATTTGAAGGAGCACTCTATAAAGTATATGATTTTCTAACTACTTTGCTGTACATTTGAAACTAATCCTATCTAATAAAAGAGTAATATGCAAATTAACCATCACTCCATTACACCCACAAGCCACGCCCACTAGCCAATCAGAGCAAGTATGCAAATTAACCCCAACCAAGATGGCTGCAGCCACAGAGAGCAGGAGGGAGGCTTGGGTTTCCCTGGCAATGGAGGAAGCCAAGTTTTCCACACACCCTGGCGGGCCCAGGCCTCCACTCAAGGGTACAAAGTTTCAATTGTAGAAGATAAATAAATTCCAGATACCAGGGCCTTTGCTTGGGTCACCGGAGGGCATGGCTAGCCAGCAAACCACCACAGACCCCTCACCCAGGCTGCCCCACACCCCAAGGGAACCCCCACCCTGATCTGGGACACCCTTCAGGGAAAACCAGCTGGCCCCCACCCATGAACCAGGCCTCTATCCTATCTAATAAAAGAGTAATATGCAGATTGACCATCACTCCAACACACAACATGGCTGCCCCCATGTGGTCAAAGATCCTTCCCCCATGTGGACACAAGATGGCCACCACAACATGGCCAGCAGGGGAGGAAAGTTGGGAGGGACCAGGCCTGAAAGGGAGGGCAGTTGTGGGCAATCAGGCAAACAGGGGAGAGCAGTTGGGAGGCACCAGGCCTGCAAGGGAGGGCAGTTGGGAGGGACCAGGCCTGAAAGGGAGGGCAGTTGTGGGCGATCAGGCAAATAGGGGAGGGCAGTTGGGAGGGACCAGGCCTGCAAGGGAGGGCAGTTGAGAGGGACCAGGCCTGCAAGGGAGGGCAGTTGGGGGCGATCAACCCTGCAGGGGAGGGCAGTTAGGGGTGACCAGGCCAGCAGAGGAGGAAAGTTGGGGGCAAACAGGCTGGCAGGGGAGCAGTTAGGCATCAATCAGGCTGTCAGGGGAGTGGTTAGGGGGTGATCAGGCTGGCAGGCAGAAGCGGTTAGGGGCAATCAGGAAAGCAGGCAGGCGAGCAGTTGGGAGCCAGCAGTCCTGGATTGTGAGAGGGGTAGTCGGACATCCCTTGAGGAGTCCCAGATTGGAGAGGGCGCAGGCTGGGCTGAGGGACCCTCCCCCCTCCACCCCCCGCCTCCCTGTGTGTGAATTTCATGCACTGGGCCTCTAGTATAGAATAATGTTGAATGTAAACCTTAATTGAAAAAAAGTTTTAATAAATAAATTAAGCTTTATAAATCTAGGTCATTCACTATCCACATCCTATTTTCTTGGATCCATTAAAATTGAGAACAATTAGCAAGGTTTTTTAAAATAAATCAACTAATTGTGATGGAATGTTTATGTTTTTGAGGCCTAAGGGATTGGTTTCCCAGCATCTGTTTCTCCTTCCTAACAGCACCCCAATTTCATTTTCAGGAATTAATTCTACCCCATTAGATATAGTCTAGAGGTTCTGTAATGAGATGCCCTATCTTCCCTTAGATGAGGGGCAAACCCACACCCTAAAATAGGCCATTCAAATACTCTCGCCTGAAATATGATTCTTGAGTTGGGTGACAGACATTGGAAATGGCTAGCATTTGATTTTTTTTCCCCAAGTAGCAGGGTCCTGACCATACTTTTCCTATAATAACCTCAATGTGATGCTTCCATCTCCAGAGCAACCTTGGATG
Organism: Ia io; assembly: GCA_025583905.1. Classification (NCBI taxonomy): domain Eukaryota; kingdom Metazoa; phylum Chordata; class Mammalia; order Chiroptera; family Vespertilionidae; genus Ia; species Ia io. The sequence continues at coordinate 49,683,530 of JAJQQW010000007.1, read as the reverse complement.
AACCTGTTTCTCAGCTTCCCATAAATAATGAGAGCCTGTGCAAACCTTTCAATAGATTCCTTCTTGCTCAAATGAGCTGTAATAATCTATTTCTGTTGTTTACAATGAAAAAGCCCCCACTGATATATTAATCCAATTTTATTTTTTCTCAGAGAAAGCACTAAGCTAGGACATTGAGGGGGCTATAGAGATTTATAAAGCCTGGTGCCTATTTTTAACTTACTAAGAAAACAGAACATAGATCCACAAAAAGAAATTACTGCATAAAGCAATGGGTAATAATACCAACTGAGTTGTAAAAACAATATTTCATAGGACTGCAGAGGAGGAATATATTTCTGAGAGGCAGTTCTTTATTGTGGTAAAAATATGGAATTTGGAGCCAGATGATGGGCTTCTGACAGCTGAATCCTTCCACTAGAATTCTGCCATTGTTGGTTGTCTTGAATTAACCTTTCCTGCATAGTGCTTCTGAAACAGCCAAAGAAACAGAGGCAAAAGTATTTTGATTACCAGAGGAAAGGGGTGAGGTTGCCAGGGGAGGAGGGAAGGTAGTAAAGGGTAAAGGGAGTCAAATAAATGATGACACAGCCAGTATAGACCCACTGGAGACATCTATACTAATAAAAGGGTAATATGTTAATTAGACCAGACATCTTCCAGACGTCCTTCCGGACAAAGCCACGGTGGCAGGGGCTGAGGCAGAGGCAGTTAGGGGCGATCAGGCCAGCAGGGGAGGGCACTTAACAGGCAATCAGGCCGGCAGGGGAGGGGAATTAGGGCAATCAGGCCAGCAGGGGAGGGCAGTTAGGGGTGATCAGGCTGGCAGGGGAGCAGTTGTGGGGGTGATCAGGATGGCAGGCAGAGATGGTTAGGGGGTGATCAGGCTGGCAGGGGAGCAGTTAGGGGCATCAGGCCGATAGGCAGAGGTGGTTAGGGGTGATCAGGCAAGCACACAGGTGAGTGGTTAGGACAGCGGACCCAGATTGCAAGAGGGATGTCTGACCAATCCCATCGGACCTAAACTGGCAGTTGGACATCCCCCGAGGGGTCCTGGATTGGAGAGGGTGCAGGCCGGGCTAAGGGCCCCCCTCCCATGCACGAATTTTATGCACTGGGCCTCTAGTAAGTAATAATTCAAAATCTTTAAAATCTAGACACAGTCACAAGAGTTGTCACTTTCTATTTAATAGCTATTCATTCTTATGAAGGTTTTTCACCTTTTGTTCCTAAAATTGTATTTGATTTATGCAGATAAAGTGGATGAATGAAATGAATTTATTTTCTCTAAAGGTAGGGTCAATAGTTCAGAATTACTTTTCTCCTCTTGCAATTTTATCACATTCTCTTTAATGTCCCCATAGAAAAGCTCATGAAAAAAAATGTGGTTACGTCGTTCATTCCAATTCTCCCTTGTGATTCTGAAAGGTGTGGTGTGCACACCATGAGAGGGAGAAAGGATGAAATTTCCTAGTATAGCTCCCTTCCTTTCCTCACTTCTATCTGCAGGGGGATTAGGATTGGGTTTAAATTTCAAAACTCTAAATCAAGGTTCTCAATAGTTTCCTTTAAAACAAGTAGTTTGCTTCACGGCTGATTAAGAATTGAAAAAAGTGTAGAAATACTGCTTTTCTAAGAGATTGCTTTATTCCTTCATCTGCCTTCATGTACCCAAAAAGAAAAAAAAAAATTTAAATAGGGAAAGATGAATGAAATGAAATGGATCTTTACTTCATGGTCGTGGTATGAAAGTTGAACCCCCATCATCAACAACCCTCCTTACAGCCATCCTTAGAGGATCCCCTAGTTCTCATGGGCAGCAGAACAGGTAAGTGAGGTGTCCTCTCCGAATTCAAAATGGAGGGATGGATGAAGCTGCTCCACCCTGGGCAGCTCCCTTGCTGCTTTTACCCCTTCAGGTGGTTGCAGTTAAACTCCATTCCCACCAGGTGAGAATGCTTTGCCTCAGAAACTTGGCATCTGCTCCCCCCTGGTCTGGAATACTCTCCCCTCAGATTCCCTCATAGCTCACTCCCTCCACTTTTCAAAGTCCTTGCTTAAATGTCATAACCTTGTTGAGGTCTTTTCTGATCACCCTATTTAAAATTTCAGTCCCTGCCCTGTTTCCTCCTTGCCCCCCTTCCTGCTTTATTTTTCTCGGAAGCACTTATCACCATCTGCCCTGGAATATCCCACGCCATGCTCCACACACTGAGCCCCACTTTGTCACAAGAGCCTAACAGGATGGATTCTATCAACAAGCTCCCTTGATCTCTGGCTTCCTGTTGGTTTGACCAAGAGGAGACAGCAGAAAGAGATCCAGGGGAAGAAGAAAAAGAGTTTGGGGATTTAGTCTTCCAGTTCCATGTTCACCTCCTTTAATGAAGACCACGGCTCCTGTCCTCTTCATTAGGCTTCCCTCTCTGGGTTCTATTTACTTCTCCATCACCTCACCTTTCGGGCCTCTGGGAGTCAGGAGCTCCCTACTGTTGCTAGCTTCAGGCATAGTGTACCTGTTGTTTTTTAACCCCGCTTTATTAAGTTATTGACATTTATACACTCTTGACTATGTCACTTGTCTATTCACTATATTACATATTGATCTCTATTAAACTCTTCCTACATTGCCCATTTTGACTATAACATTTTTTACTTTTCTAACGGCTATGTCATCTGTCATCCTATACATTTTATTTATTTGTTTGTCTCTCCCACTGAAATGTAGGCCATGTAGTCTCTTTTGTACATTGCATATTTCCAGCACCTACAACGAATATGGCACATAGTAAGAGCTGAATGAAAAATTTTTGAATAAATGAGTAATGAATGAATTATAACTTAGGAAGGGACATGTAAACTCAAGTCTATAGATTTCTTTTTTTTTTTTTCTCCAATTTTTTTATTAAGGTATTATATGTGTACATATCTTACCATTGCCCCCCCACCCCACTCCCATATATGCCCTCACCCCCCAGAGTTTTGCGTCCATTGGTTATGCTTATATGCATGCATACAAGTCCTTTGATTGATCTCTTATCTTCCCCACCTCTCCCTAACCTTCCTGCTGTAATTTGACAGACTGTTTGATGCTTTACTGCCTCTGTATCTATCTTTTTGTTCAAGTTTTTAATGTTCTTTATTATCCATAAATGAGTGAGATCATGTGGTATTTTTCTTTCATTGACTTGCTTATTTCACTTAACATAATGTTCTCCAATTCCATCCAGGTTGCTGCAAATGGTAAGAATTCCTTCTTTTTTATGGCAGCATAATATTCCATTGTGTAGATGTACCATAGTTTTCTGATCCAGTCATCTGCTGATGGGCACCTAGGCTGTTTCCAGATCTTAGCTATTGTAAATTGTGCTGCTATGAACATAGGGGTGCATATTTCCTTTCTTATTGGTGTTCCCAGTTTCTTAGGATATTTTCCTAGGAGTGGGATTACTGGGTCAAATGGGAGTTCCATTTTCAGTTTTTTTGAGGAAACTCCATACTGTTCTCCACAGTGGCTGCACCAGTCTGCATTCCCACCAGCAGTGCACGAGGGTTCCTTTTTCTCCGCATCCTCGCCAACACTTGTCGTTTGTTGATTTGTTGATGATAGCCATTCTGACAGGTGTGAGATGATAGCGCATTGTTGTTTTGATTTGCATCTCTCGGATAATTAGTGACCTTGACCATGTTTTCATGTGTCTCTTGGCCTTCCTTCTGTCTTCTTTGGAAAAGATTCTATTTAGGTCCGTTGCCCATTTTTTTATGGGATCATTTATCTTCCTTTTATTAAGTTGTATAAGCTGCCTGTAGATGTTGGAGATTAAACCTTTATCAGTGATGCCATTTGCAAATATGTTCTCCCATGCAGTGGGCTTTCTTGTTGTTTTGTTGATAGTTTCTTTTGCTGTAAAAAAGCTTTTTATTTTGATGTAGTCCCATTTGTTTATTTTCTCTTTAGCTTCCATTGCCCTAGGGGCAGTATCGGTGAAGAAGTTCTTTTGACATATGTCTGAGATTTTGCTGCCTGTGGATTCCTCTAGTATTTTTATGGTTTCCCGTCTTATGTTTAAGTCCTGTATCCATTTTGAGTTTATTTTTGTGTATGGTGTAAGTTGGTGATCTAGCTTCATTTTTTGCATGTGTCTGTCCAATTTTCCCAACACCATTTATTGAAGAGACTGTCTTTATTCCATTGTATGTTCATGCCTCCTTTGTCAAATATTAATTGAGCATAGTGGTTTGGATCAATATCTGGATTCTCTATTCTGTTCCATTGATCTATATGTCTGTTCTTGTGCCAGTACCAGGCTGTTTTGAGAATAGTGGCTTTGTAATACAGCTTGAAATCTGGTATTGAGATCCCTCCTACTTTATTCTTCTTTCTCAGGATTGCTGTGGCTATTCGGGGTCTTTTTTTATTCCAGATGAATTTTTGGAGAGTTCTTTCAAGGTCTGTGAAATAGGCAGTTGGTATTTTAATGGGGAGTGCATTGAATTTATAGATTGCTTTGGGTAGTATGGACATTTTAATGATGTTGATTCTACCAATCCATGAACATGGTATGTTCTTCCATCTGTTTACGTCTTCCTCTATCTCTTTTTTCAGTGTCCTGTAGTTTTCCGTGTATAGGTCTTTTACCTCCTTAGTTAAGTTTATTCCTAGGTATCTTAATTTTTTTGGTGCGATGGTAAATGGGATTGCCTTTTTAGTCTCTCTGTCTGTAAGTTCACTATTGGTGTATAGAAAGGCCATAGATTTCTTGGCGTTAATTTTGTATCCTGCTACATTGCCGAATTCATTTATTAAGTCTATTAGTTTTTTGATGGAGTCTTTCGGATTTTTTATGTACAATATCATGTCGTCTGCAAATAAAGACAGCTTTACTTGTTCTTTTCCAATTTGGATGCCTTTTATTTCTTCTTCTTGTCTAATTGCATTAGCTAATACTTCCAGTACTATGTCAAACAGGAGTGGTGAGAGTGGGCATCCCTGTCTTGTTCCTGTTCTTAGGGGGAATGTTGTTAGCTTTTGTCCATTGAGTATGATGTTTGCTGTGGGTTTATCATATATAGCTTTTATTATGTTGAGGTATGAACCTTCTATTCCCACCTTGTTGAGAGTTTTTATCAAGAAAGGGTGTTGGATTTTGTCAAATGCTTTTTCTGCATCAATTGATATGACTATGTGATTTTTATCTCTCAATTTGTTTATGTGATGTATCACGTTTATTGATTTGCGGATATTGTACCATCCTTGCATTCCTGAGATAAATCCTACTTGGTCATGGTGTATGATCTTTCTGATGTAATGCTGGAGCCGATTTGCTAGAATTTTGTTGAGGATTTTGGCATCTATGTTCATGAGGGATATTGGTCTGTAATTCTCTTTCATTGTGTTGTCTTTATCTGGTTTTGGTATTAGGGTGATGCTGGCTTCATAGAAGGAGCTTGGAAGTGTTCCTTCCTCTTGAATTTTTTGGAATAGTCTGAGGAGGATAGGTTTTAGTTCTTCCTTGAATGTTTGGTAGAACTCTCCTGTGAAGCCGTCAGGCCCCGAGCTTTTGTTTGCCGGAAGCTTTTTGATGACTTCTTCAATTTCGTCCATAGTTATTGGCCTATTGAGCTGTTGAGATTCTTCTTGATTGATTTTTGGAAGGTTGTATTTTTCTAGGAATATGTCCATTTCCTCCAGGTTGTCCAGTTTGTTGGAATAGAGCTGTTCGTAGTATTTTGTAACAATCCTTTGTATCTCAGCAGGGTCTGTTGTTATTTCACCTCTTTCATTTCTGATTTTGTTTATTTGGGTCCTCTCTCTTTGCTTCTTGGTGAGCCTGGCTAGAGGTCCATCAATCTTGTTTATCTTTTCAAAGAACCAGCTCTTGGTTTTGTTGATCTTTTGTATTGTTTCTTTGGTCTCTATGTCATTTATCTCCGCTCTGATCTTTGTTATTTCCTTCCTTCTGGTTACACTGGGCTTTTCTTGCTGCTCTTTTTCTAGCTCTTTGAGTTGTAGGGTTAGGTAATTTATTACCATTGTTTCTTGTTTTTTGCAATAGGCTTGTAGAGCTATGAACTTCCCTCTCAAGACTGCTTTCGCTGTGTCCCATAGATTTTGGATTGTTGTGTTTTCATTGTCATTTGTTGCCATGATGTTTTTTTATTTCTTCCTTGATCTCTCTGGTGACCCAGTCCTTGTTTAATAGCATGCTGTTTTAGTCTCCATGTGTTTGATTTCTTTGGATTGTATTTATTGTAGTTGATTTCCAGTTTTATGCCACTGTGATCTGAGAAGATACTTGATATAATTTCTATCTTCTTGAATTTGAAGAGACTTTGCCTGTGACCCAGCATATGGTCTATCTTTGAAAATGACCCATGTGCACTTGAGAAGAATGTATATTCTGTGGCTTTGGGGTGAAATGTTCTGAAGATGTCAATTAATTCCATCTGGTCTAGTGAGTCATTTAGGATTGCTGTTTCTTTGCTGATTTTTTGTTTAGAGGATTTGTCCAATGGTGATAGTGGGGTATTAAAGTCTCCTACTATGATTGTATTGCTATTAATCTCTCCCTTGATATCCTCCAGGAGTTTTTTTATGTATTTGGGTGCTCCTATATTGGGAGCGTATATGTTTACCAGAATTATTTCTTCTTGTTGGATTTCTCCCTTTAGTATTATGAAGTGGCCTTCCTTATCTCTTGTTATGGCAGTTACTTTGAGGTCTAATTTGTCAGATATAAGTATTGCTACCCCAGCTTTTTTTTTTCATTTCCATTTGCCTGGAAGATATTTTTCCATCCCTTCACTTTCAATCTGTGTGAGTCTCTTGTTCTGAGGTGGGTCTCTTGTAGACAGCATATATATGGGTCATGCTTTTTTTATCCATTCAGCCACTCGATGTCTTTTGATTGGAGCATTTAGTCCGTTTACATTTAAAGTTATTACTGAAAGGTATTTGTTTGTAGTCATATCTATTTTTGTGTCTGTATTCCTTCTTACCTGTTTATTTTCTTCTTTTTACAGTATTCCCTTTAGCAATTCTTGCATTGCTGGTTTGGTGGTGATAAACTCCCTGAGTCTTTTTTTGTCTGCGAAGCTCCTGATTTCCCCTTCAATTTTGATTGCTAGTCTTGCTGGATATAGTATTCTTGGATTCAGTCCTTTGCTTTGCAACACTTTGTATACCTCCTTCCATTCACTTCTAGCTTGTTGTGTTTCTGTTGAGTAATCATTTGACAATCTGATGGGTGTTCCTTTGTAGGTAACTCTCTGTCTCTCTCCCTTGCTGCCTTTAAGATTCTCTCTTTATCATTTATATTTGCCATTGAGATTATGACATGTCTTGGTGTGGGTCTTTTGGGGTTGATCCTGCTTGGGACTCTCTGTACTTGCGTAACTTTTATCTTTCCCATATCCGGGAAGTTTTCTGTCATTATTTCTTCAAATAGATTTTCTAATCCCTGCTGCTCTTCTTGTCCTTCTGGCAGCCCTATTATACGCATGTTACTTCGCTTCATGTTGTCCCGAAGCTCCCTTAGGCTTTCCTCCTGCTTTTTAATTTTTTTCTCCAATTGCTGTTCAGATTGTGCTTGTTTCTCTACCTGATCTTCTAACTCACTAATTCGGTCCTCTGCTTCTTGTAGTCTACTGTTGAAACTTTCCATGGTGTTTTTGATTGTAGCTATATCACTTTTCATTTCTTCCTGATCCTTGCATAAGTTGTTGATTTTCTCATCCATCCGATGTATAAATTCCACGACCATTGCTCTGAACTCCTTTTCGGTCATGTTGCAAGCTTCAGTTTCACTAATTTCCTTTCTTGGCGACTCCACATTTTCTTTCCTCTGTGAGTTATTTCGTTTCCCCATTCTGGCTAGCACCAGAAAGCTCAAGCTTCCGTTTGTGTGGACCTCGGCCGTGCGCCATGGGGACTTCGCTCTACCCGAGTTTCACTGAAGTGCTCTGACACTAGGACGTGTGGCTGCCTTTGGTTGGTGGGAACCAGACTTGCCCAGGGTCAGTGTCCCCAGTGTTCCGTGTGGTCTCGTGTGCACACTTAGAATCAAGGGCCCTGTCTGCACCACACTGCTGGTATGTGTCGAAAATGAGATCCTTAGCATGTGCCAGGAGTCAGAGTTTCCCTGTATCTGCACTAAGAATCGAGTGTCAGAGTCTCTGTTGCCTTGTGCAGTTTCTCGTTGAGAATCAGGGTCCCTGTGTGTGCATGCACCAACAATTGGGGTCGTTGGCTCTTAGTGTGAATGCGCTGTGAGTCAGGGATCCCAGGCAGCTGTGTCCGGCGTGCCAAATTCCCTGAAGTGGAGCTGTGTCCTGTGTGTGCTCTCTCTACTGAGCCAAACCGGCTAGGGCGCACACTCTCAAATCCCTGAAGGTGAGCTGCCTTTGTGCACTCTCCCAGAATCCCCGCAGAGGGGCGGAGTCCGTCCTGCGCGCCAAATTCCCCAAAGGGAAGCCCCTTTGTGCACGCTCTAAGATTCCCCGAAGGGGAGCTGTGACCCGCAAGCCAAATTCCCCCCAATTCCCCGAAGGGGAGCCCTCTGTGCGCACTGACAGATTTCCCCGAAGGTGAGCTGCTTCTGTCCTGCGCGCCAAATTCCCTAAGGCAGAGCCCGCGTCCCTGCGCAAAGCTCTGCAGCTTGAGCGAGGGGCATGTCTATTAGTTACTATGGCGCTATCCGCGTGCGCCTGCGGGGAGGACAGGCTCTTTGACTCACGGGAATCTGCCGGGAAGTCTGGATTCTTGTTGTTTCTTCCACTGAAGCTGTGATAGCAGTTCTCTGTCCCCAGTGGCTGCAGGGTCCTGGTTTGTGTCAGAAGACAGGATCTGAGTCTCAGGCAGCTCTGTTTCTCAAGATGGCGTGGTCTCCGCGTCCGCACCAGCCGCCGAGAAGTGTCCGCTTTGTGCGCGGGGCTCCGCCGTCTAGGACTGCCCGGTTAGGCAGCCCCTTGGAAGCCCTGCAGAATCTAACTGACCCTAGCTCATACCCACACACACACCACACACGTCTACACATCTACACTCTCCTCTATGGGTTCCTCACTCACACTCTCTCTCTCCCTACCTTCTTGCCGGTCGCCATCTCTATAGATTTCTATGTTCTCTATATACTGGTTCCCTGCCTTTAGAAATTATTTCTTTTCTTGTCTTTCTTTCTTCTCTTTCTTTCATTTGTGTGTGTGCATGTGTGTGTATCAAAAATAGCTATTTTCTCTAAGCGGATATTATTTCAGCTTCTAATTTATACTTGACATTTTTACATAACATCACCTGGCAGCATGTTAGAGAATTCATACAAGTAAGCCCATATAGTTATAATTTGACATAGCTTTCTACTTCATAATATTCTATATAATAAAAGCCTAATATGCTAAGTGTCTGGTTGTCTGTTCAACCAATCCAAGTGTAATATGCTAATGATATGTTAAGGCTGCTCAACCGCTCGCTATGATGTGCCCTGACCACCAGGGGGCAGACTCTCTGACCAGTAGGTTAGCTTGCTGCTGGGGTCTGACTGATTGGGAGTTAGCAAGAGATGGGCTGGACAGGACCCCTCAGGGGATGTCAGAGAGCCAGTTTCAGCCAGATCCTGCAGGCATAAAAGGCTAATATGCAAATTGAACAGCTGAACAACTGGTCACTATGACGAGCACTGACCACCATGGGGCAGATGCTCAATGCAGGAGCTGCCCCCCTAGTGGTCAGTGTGCTCCCACAGGGGGAACACCACTCAGCCAGAGCTGGAGAGCACAGTGGCTGTGGCAGGAGCCTCTCCCGCCTCTGTGGCAGGGCTAAAGATGTCAGTCAGACATCCCCAGAGGACTCCTGGACTGCAAGAGGGCACAGGCCAGGCTGAGGGTCCCCCTCCCCCAGTGCACAAATTTCATGCACTAGGCCTCTAGTTCATAAATGATATTGCTGAGCCAGAAGTAGAGTCATTAAAAAATTAAGAAAAGAACAGTTCAACAATGAGAATAAAATTGCCACCAAACTTAATTTCTAGATGGCCAATAACAAATAACCCTAAGGTATAGATTCCAATATTCTATTTTTAAAATATTAACTATAATGTAAGCCTCAAAAAAGGCTATAGCCCAAGTACTTATAACAATACCCAGCATTCACTTGGTGCTCAATAAGTAGTTGTTGAATTCATCAATTAATGAATGAAAGTCAATCTGCACTAAGGAAATATTTTGAAATTACAAAGACATTTGAGGTTAGATAATTGTTTCCAACTCCTCATTACCTCCTAATAGAATACTACATCCCTGCCCATTGTTGTGTGAGATGTATCCTATGGAAGGAAACCTCTCTACCTCATCAATTTGGAGGGATGGCTGTGTGATATTATGACATAATTTGGCCTATGGGATGTGAACAGAAGTAGCAGCATGCCAGTTCTGAGTAAAGGAATTAAGTGTGATTGCTTGATTCAACATGGTTTGCTGTTCCTGTCTTCTGCCATGAAAGAATAGCATGTGAAGTTAGAGGAGGCTCTTTCAGACCTCAGGCTACAGACAGCTGGTTATTATAGATGAAAATGATGTTAAACAAGGTCTCTCACAGTTACAGAATTAGAATTCTTGGTTTATGGACTAAGGAATTCCCCTTGGGGTGGATTTCAGGCTACAATAAGCAAATACAGATGTTTTGCTTTCAAAGGAGCAGGAGGTGAGCCCCATTTGTTCATAACTGAAAGTGACAAGTTAATTTAATAAGTAACAAGTAGGATGGGAGAACCAATATAAATAGGACTTATTAAGGAAAATGTTACCATTCAATCTATTCTAATGGGCTTTTTCAGACTCCAAGGAGCTTAAGGGACTGGATTATTCCTATGGAAATTTGGAGAAACATAAATCAAACGGATTGAAATGTTATACTTTCAAAACAACATTGAGTAAAGACCAGATATCTGTATAAATCAATTAGATTGAGTTGTATTTGGCTCAGTGGTCAGGCAATAAATTGCTTTGTTTACAACACTAATTTATGTGTGAGACGATGGCATTAAGCTTAGAGTGATTAATGAAAGCAAACTGCAAACTGCAACAACAACAAAAAGAACTAAAGAAAAATGAGGAAAGTCTCAACAGAATCTGCCCTGAAAGACACCACTGTGGTGTTCTCTTCTGGGGTTTTCCTTGCCCCAGCTTCACACAGCCAGTCCTACTCATTCTTCAAATCTCAGCTTTAAAGCCATGATTCTTGTCATCATTTCTTGATGTCTTCCTTCTTCTTTGTGCTCCTTCAGTACATTGTTGTTTTTCATTTTCTTAAATTTTGTTTGTATTTATCAGCCCCACCTAAAGCACAATGTTAAATGCCTTCAGTATATAATCACACAATTTAGAGCTGGAAGGAAACAATTTTTTTTTTTTTGTCTGATGCTTTAGTAGCAGGGTCTAGTAGATCTCAGACTGAACTCAAAGATTAGGGTAGGTTTAGGGTAGGGTTATTTGGTAGGTAATGCTGGATGAAATAATGGGTACTCTACAAAATGATTTAAAAAAATATTAAAACATGTTCAAAATTTTAATTTCTCAGTGACTAGATACAATTTTACATTTATATTTACACTAGAGGCCCGGTGCATGAAATTCATGCGGGGGGAGGGGCTTTCCCTCAGCCCAGCCTGCACCCTCTCCAATCCGGAACCCCTCGGGGGATGTCCAACTGCCAGTTTAGGACAGTTTCCCATGGACTGGGCCTAAACCGGCAGTCAGACATCCCTCTCACAATCTGGGACCACTGGCTCCTAACTGTTCACCTGCCTGTCTGCCTGATCACCCCTAACTGCCCCCCCTGCCAGCCTGGTCACCCCACTGCTGCTCAGTCATTTGGTCGTCCCTCACTAAGCCCCCTGCCGACCTGGTCGTCCCACGCAGCCCACTGCTCAGTGGTTTGGTCGTCTCTCACTAACCCCCCTGCCGGCCTGGTCACCCCACACAGCCTGTTCAGTTGTCCGTTTGGTTGTTTCAGTTGCGATGATCACTTAGGCTTTTATATATACAGTTGGGATTATGTAAAGAATCTCTTATTTGTACCACCTCTTTCTGGCAATCTTGGGAAAATAAAGTGGCATCATGAGCAGCCATTTTAGTCTTTGATGGTGAATCTTACAAAGGTCTGGATGAATTAGATTACAGAATTGATGTGTGCAATGTGACATGACACACATGTGACATGAGAGGCCCATATTATAGCAATCTTTGTTCTCTCACATATCATGGAAACAGCTAATGGAAAACATGCCTTTATAATTGGGTGTTGCCTACATATATATCCTCATTACTAAATAGAGATTTTTTTTTTTGAAGTGTTCAATTCTTTTTAAATCATCCTATGTTTCCATGAGTTGCTAGATAATAGTCTGGTTTTGTTTCAGATTTGGGAGGATATGGAAGGAGGATGAAAGTTCTGGGGAGAAGTGAAAGGCAGCCAGTTGAGGTAAATGGGATAGCAGCCAACTGCCAATAGCCTGGAGAGCTGGATTTAGCCTTTGGAGAGAATAGATGCTTAAAAAGAATTTTCATGAATGACTTTATGATTTTCTTAAAGTGGGGAGCAAGTTTGGTGTTGTGTTAACAAACTATTGAATAGAACTGGTGGGAAGCCATGCCTGATCCTCACTCTATCATGGACTGGACTTGGTACTGTTTTGGGTACTCTGAGGACTCGAACATTACCAATAGATGGCCTGGAAACCATCATTCTCAAGAAGGGCACTGGGTAAAGAAGTTGTCTTGAGGTACCTTACCAAAAAGATAGCATGGAAAACTAGAACAGCTTTGTTGAAGAGAACATTTGAGATGTCTATCCACTCTATCACCTGGGGATATCAGAGACAATAGGCCATGGAGACTTGGCAGGGTTGCAGCCTAGACTCCTGGGTGAGCAAGGGATGATGAGAGCCATCATGATTGAGGCACTTATGTGGATTTGATTTTCTCATAGGCTTGTGAGAGCATTTGGGTTATGTTCCCGTTCAAGAGGTAATGAAACTTGGGTCAAGAGACCCCAAATGACCTGCCCAGGATTTCACAGCAAGCTCATGGTCAAGCTAGAACTGACTCCTCTCCTGACATCCTGGGAGACTATAACATTAATATGGGGTTGCTGGATCTAGTAGAATTAGTTTCCTTTAGTATTTGTATACCATGTAAATCACTAAAGGCTAATAAATGCTTTGATTTTCTACTATTGGGAACTAGAATCCATTGCGTAAAATGGGTTTGTTGATCAATTAACATAACGTGCTTGGTGAGGATGTGGAGAAAAGGGAACCCTTGTGCACTGGTGGTAGGAGTGCAGATTGGTGCAATCACTATGGAAAACAGTGTGTAGGTTCCTCAAAAAATTAAAAATGGAATCACCATATGATCCAGTGATTTCACTTCTGGGTACATATTCAAAGGATCCCCAATCACTAATTCAGAAGAATATATGCACCCCTATGTTCATTGCATCATTATTTACAACTAGAGGACCACTGTGCGAAATCATGCGAGACCCAGACCCAGCGCGCCGCAGGACCCAGGGTCAAGTCCCCCGCCCACCCCCGCGAGCCTCACCTTGCACGCAGCCCTGCCCATTTTGAAGACAGTTGTGGACAAAGATAAGAATAGTTTCCTGCCCTAACCCTTACTTCTCAGGAGCACTTAAATTGACCTTCGTTGCAAGATGAGAATTGAAGAGAACGACACTTACTTGTTCCCATGAAGAAATCATATGATGTTCAGCAGGTGCCTTTTGGCGTTTGGTCGTTATGGTGTGATGGCATCACAGCCATGGGGTTTTTATAATAGAGATAGCCAAGACATGGAAGAAACCCAAGAACCTATCACTAGATGACTGGAAAAAGAAGATGTGGTACATATATACAATAGAATATTACTTGGCCATGAAAAGAATGAAATTTTTCCATTTGCAACAACATGGATGGACCAAGAGGGTATTATATTAAGTGAAACAAGACAGAGAAAGACAAATACCATATGATTGCACTTATATGTGGAATCTAAAGAACAAAATGAACACACAAAATTGAAACAGACATACAGATACAGAGAGCAGATTGATAGTTGATAGAGGGGAGGAGGGTTGTGGAGCAGGGCAAAAAAGGTGAAGGAATTAAGAAGTACAAATTGGTATTTACGAAATAGTCACAGGAATATTAAGTACAGTATAGGGAATACAGTCAAATATATTGTGGTAACTATATTATTAGGTGGGTACTGGAAATATCAGGGGACCACTTTGTAAAGTATATGATTATCTGACATAATAGTATATGCTATAAACCTAAAACTAATACAAAATAATATTGAATGTAAACAGTTATTGAAAAATAATAAAATAAAATAACACATTATGCTTCAGACTCAGAAAAAGTTTAAATAGAATTTCTGACCTTACTTTTGACAGAGATATTTAAAGGAATTAATGCATATATTGATTCTAACAATGCCTCACTACTACAACATCATCAAGGAAAAATGATTTCTTTACATAAATTTACATTCATCTTATTCTGTGACCTCAGAGTCATGTTCTTGCATCTGCATTTACAATCTTTTCTTCTCCTTTGGCACGTAGTTCTTCCTTTCAGTTTCCAGTGTGCCTCCTGTAGTAGATTTCCTCAAATTGCCTTCTAATTTCCTACTTCTTATTTGCTAAGGGCTGGGAAATCAGTTGAAAAACTGTTTAAATTGCGTATAAATGGAGAATGAATAAGCTCTGAAAAAGCATCTGTGCCCTCTCTCGGAAGTTAAATATAGTAACTTTACTGCTTGGATTAGATGGTCATCTCTGGCTGCTCAGAAAATTTTATTCAGGAATTCCTACCCTTAGATTGCATCCCAGAAGACTGAGCTACTAAAATAAGTGATTTTCACCTAAGAAAAGTATTGCCATATGGACATAATGCCTGTATCAACTTGGTTGCTCAATGCCACAGAAATTCTAGGTTAGAAAGCTGGATTGTACAAATATGTCATTATGATGTTATTACAACAAAATAAATTTTGGAGATTGTTTAAACATCCATAAATAAAGAATGGTTAAATAAATTATGTCACATTCACACACTGGGTATTCATAGCTTTAAAATACATTTATTAGGTATAACATGAGAAAGCATTTTTATTATCAAATAAAGCTAAGAGTGATGATTTAAAATAGCATATGACTTAGCTAATCTTTACTGAACACCTGCTACATATCAAGCATCGTTCCAAGTGCTTTATTCGCAGGAGCATCTCAACTATGGGGGGAAGTGTACTTGAAAACTGGGACTAAAAATTTACCAAAAATATTAGCTAGTGATTGTCTCCAATTGATACAGTCATGAATAATCTTATTTTATATAATGAGCATGTGTCATTATACTAATGAGGAAAATATTTGTATTTTTAGGTTGACTATCCTTCCTAGAAAATCCAGGTCATACAAAGCAATAGCAAAGCAGATTTTTATCTCATTTCCCTTGACATATGATACAAAGATCCAAAGCAGACAAGCTCCAGGTTTCTTTCATATATTTGGTAACTCCACAGCAGCTAATCAACAAAAGTATGTCCTTAATAGTATTCTATCTCCTCTACAACCAGGTGCAGTATTAATTCAAAAGACCCATTTCAAATGGCTGGCACTGACAAACCTACACATACTCAAATATTCACTCATTGCAGCTATGAGTATCCACTCTTTGGTTTCCTGGTTATGAACTTCGGTTTCCTATGTTATGAACTTTTATTTACCTAGCAACTTTCAAGTATATAATACAGTGTTGTTACGTGTAAACTTCTGAGAAGGCTTGTTCATGCTGACATTTGAAGGAGGGGTTATTTATAACAAAGGAAGGGCCACTAGTCCTGAGGCCAAAGAGATGGAAGAAATCATCTCAGGGAAAAAATATATATATAATGAACAGGTATATGTTGGTTCTATAAACATACCATCCTGGATAACCTTCATTCCCTATCCATCCCATGCCAATCTCTAATGCCAACAATGATGCTAGGAAACAAGCTGATTGAAGCCTTCTGTTAATGGACCAAGTTGATAACACCTAATCCCACTCAATCAATCTTAACTCAGAGAACCATTTAACCATTATATGCCTTCTGATTTGTTGCAATCAGAAGTGCCATTGTTGCAATGAAGTATTGCCAAAAATCAAACTGAATCTGTTCTCCTTTTGGGTATATTTGAAATTTACTATAACCAAAAGTTTTTAGGGAATATTGGTGGGTTGGCTGAAACCTTAGGAAGGCTCATAGCAAAGTTTCCAGCAACAGAACTGTCTGAGCAGGAAAGAGTCCCACTCCATTATTTCTCCATAGTTTCCCCTATAAGCCCTTCCTCTCTTTCTCACCTGGAAAACTACTATTCAATTTCAATACTTTGAGGCATTACTACCTCCAGGTATCCTACCTTGATTCTACCCCCAAAAAGCAATATAACATGGTATTTAAGAACACGGTTCATGAGTTCAAACTGCTGGCTCTGTAACCTTTGTCAAGAAATTTAATCAACCTGTGCCTCATTTCCTCATGTATAAATTGGGGATAATTTCTCATAGGACTGCTAAGAAAATTGAACAAGATACTATACACAACAGTGGTTTGAAGTGTTCCTGGAATATCATAAGCATTGTATATATGTGAGCTATTTTCTTTATAAGATTAAGTTAAATATCTTTGTTTTGTGGTTCCAGTCTTTCATGATCTACCCAAATGTGTGGAAGTTGTACATTACCTAACACAAGTCTCATCCATTTACTTTGTAGTTGGAAAAACTAGAAAGCTTAGAAGATTACTCTGACTCCCTTGGACCTAAGGCTTTACATGCAAGCTCTGCCCATGGACACACTTTGAAGAACAGAATTCAGTGGCAGGTCATCATCCAGTCAATTCCGGGCAGTCTCTGCCGAAAACATTCCTCAGTATTGAAAGGCAATATGGTGGAGGCAGCAACATCTTGAGCCAATTCATAAAGGTAGAAGCTCTTGGAAGCTATGAGTATCCACTCTTTGGTTCCCTGGTGTCAAGAGGCAAAAGCACTGTGGCAATAGAGGTGACAGCCTTGACTTTGGCACAGCCTTTATGTGGCCTCAAGGGTGGTAGCTTTCCTATAGGTCAGTTCCTTGTTGTTTTGAAGACATTCCTGGAGGCCCAGCCCAGAATCTGCCCTTCCTCCCTTCTCAAACTTTTGTAGGCACCTAATTCCCTAATTTAAATTCCTTACTGCTTCAATTATCTTGGGTGGTTTCTATTTCCTACCCTGAAACCCTAACAATTTAACTGAACCTCATATTAGCTGTCATTTCTCCCGACATAAACTTTGCAATCCAGTCAGGGAGCTTCAGTAATCATAGACAAGCAGGTTAGCTGAGAAGATTATACAATCTAAGTAAATAGCAACATAAAATAGTGTAATTCTAAAACTACTGAGGTTGTCATGAATTCAATGGGAAGTCTAAAAACTTATTCCTCCACTGTGTCTTCTCTGAAGTGGCCTTTTCATTGCACCAGCCACTCCAAACACTGTGGGCACCAACATGTTTCAGTAGAAACCTTCCTGTGAGGAAAATAACCTTAACTCAATCTCTCCATACTCTGTGCTATTTAAAAAAAAAAAAAAAAAAGTAGCTTCAGGGTCTTATGGAAATTTTTGTGAAATACCTCAAGTTTTTTCTAACTCCCTCTTCAATGAACACTAAAGGTTAAGCATGAATCCAAGATGCTGACTTGATAAGCAATTTGAGTAGATACTTAAAGCTATGACCTCAAAATTGTCTCTATCTCTGACACTGACCCCCTGACATGGAAAAATCCCAATATTCCAACACTCTTTTCTCTGAATCCCAGTTCATTCCCAAGAAGCATCTTAGTCATGACGCCCTGGTGGGTCACCCTTCTGACCTCCACACATGGCCAGTGTATTTGTTTTCTATTGCTGCTGTAACAAAGTACCACAAATGTGGTGGCTTACCACCCATTTATTAGCTCACAGTAATGAAGGTCAGAATTCCAGAGTGACTCTTGTGGAGACTTTGAGGGAGAATTCACCTCCAGGCTCATTCAGTTGCTGACATAATTGTCCCCATTTCCTTGCTGGCTGTCAGCCAGGGGTCACTCTTAGCTCCTAGAGGGTGCCTGCTGTCCTTGGCTCATGCCCCACTCATTCAATGCCATCAACAGCATTCCTAATCTAATGACTTCTGTTGAATCTCTCTAACTTCCTCTTTGCCTTCTTCTTCTGGCTTAAGGGCTCATGTGGCTCCATTGTTCTAGGTAGCTAGAACATCCAGGAATCTCCCTATTTCAATGTCAGATGATTAGCAATCATAATTATATCTGCAAAGTTCCCTTTTGCCATGTGAGGTGATATATTCATAGACTCAAGGATTAGAGATTATGGAATCTTCTTAGGGCCCTAATTCTGTCCACCAAAATCAGCATTGTTGGAGACTGACGCTTTCCAGCTGGAGTACCTGCTCATAGAGCATTCAGTGGAACCGGGAAGGAGCAGGGAGAGCTCTTTATCCACAGGTCCACTTCAAATACCTTAGGATAAAACTTGTTTGGTAAATCTTATAATCACTGCCTAGAAATAAATGTACTTACTAGTATACTCTCCTTTCCAGTGTCTTATCAAAAAATGTGGAAGCTAGTTTGGTCATATGCAAATTTTAATTACAAGGTCAATATTCTAGATAATGTGTTTGTGTGGTTGACAGTGTGTGACTATGGGTGACAATCAGACTAATGTGAATTTTTGTGGCTCTATATGTACATGTTAGAGTCAATGTAATCTTGAGCTTAGGGAACTCAAATCTTTTATAGTAAGCAGTAAGTCTGCCTGAATGCTTTGCCCCAAATTAAATCATTATCTTTATGATCCTGAACAGTACACAACTCTACTTTTTGCTCCAGAGAAATACACTATCTCCATCTTCCAAGGCTGTTTGCTATACAAACATCCCTGGAAAAAATAGTCCGAAACAAATATGGTCAATGCCTTTGCTTACAATAGGTAGAAACATGAGAGACCCATGGAGAAGTGTCTTATAAAAGAGAAAGAAAGAATGAGAGAGAGGGAAGGGGAAAGGATAGAGTTCAGCATTTGAAGGATTTTTTAAATATATTCCAAAGGGAACAAATTACCTCCAGAGGTAAATGTTGTTTAAATTAAACTAGTTTAATTTTTTATTTAAATTCTTTATTGTTTAAAGTATTACATAAGTCTCCTTTTTCCCCCATTGACCTCTCCCTGGCCACCCCCACCCCCCACCACGTGCCCTCATCCTCTCCCCCCCCCCCACCCCATCTGTGTCCATTGGTTTTGCTCATATGCATGCATACAAGTCCTTTGGTTGATCTCTTACCCCCTCACCCCTGCCTTCCCTCATAGGTTGTTTGATGCTTCTATGATTCTGGTTCTATTTTGGTTCCTCAATTTATGTCATTGATTATATTCCACAAATGAGTGGGATCTTGTGCTATTTATCGTTCTCTGACTGGCTTATTTCACTTAGCATAATGCTCTCCAGTTCCATCCATGTTGTTGCAAATGATAAGAATTCCTTCTTTTTTACAGCAGCGTAGTATTCCATTGTGTAGATGTATGACAGTTTTCTAATCCACTCATCTGCTGATGGGCACTTAGGCTGTTTCCAAATCTTAGCTATTGTAAATTGTGTTGCTATGAATATAGGGGTGCATATATCCTTTCTGATTGGTGTTTCTGTTTTCTTGGGATATATTCCAAGAAGTGGGATTACTGGAGCAAATGGAAGTTCCATTTTTAATTTTTTGAGGAAATGCCATACACTAGTCTGCATTCCCATCAGCAGTGCAAGAGGGTTTCTTTTTCTCCACATCATCTTCAGCACTTGTCATTTGTTGAATTGTTGATGATAGCCATTCTGACAGGTGTCAGATGGTACCTCACTGTCATTTTATTTACATCTCTCGGGTGATTAGTGACTTTGAGCATGTTTTCATATGTCTCTCAGCCTTCTGTAATGTCTTCTTTCAAAAAGTGTCTATTTAGGTCCTTTGCTCATTTTTTGATTGGATTGTTTATCTTCCTTTTGTTAAGTTGTATGAGTTCCCTATAAATTTTGGAAATTAAACCCTTATCGGAGATAACATTGGCAAATACGTTCTCCCATGCAGTGGGCTTTCTTGTTGTCTTGTTGATGGTTTCTTTTGCTGTACAGAAGCTTTTTATTTTGATGTAGTCCCATTTGTTTATTTTCTCCTTAGTTTCCATTACCCTAGGAGCTGTATCAAAAAGATATTGTTGCAACAAATGTCTGCTATTTTGCTGCTTATGGCTTCTTCTAGTATTTTTACAGTTTCCCATCTTATGTTTAAGTCCTTTATCCATTTTGAGTTTATTTTTGTGTATGGTGTAAGTTGGTGGTCTAGTTTCCTTTTTTTTGCATGTATCTGTCCAATTTTCCCAACACCATTTATTAAAGAGACTGTCTTGACTCCATTGTATGCTCTTGCCTCCTTTGTCAAATATTAATTGAACATAATGGCTTGGGTTGAACTCTGAATTCTCTGTTCTGTTCCATTGGTCTATATGTTTGTTCTTGTGCCAGTACCAGGAAGTTTTGAGAACAGTAGCTATGTAGTATAGCTTGATATCTGGTATTGTGATCCCTCCAACTTTATTCTTCTTTCTCAAGATTGTTGCAGCTATTCGGGGTCTTTTTTTGTTCCATATGAATTTTTGGAGAGTTTGTTCTAGGTTTGAAGTATGCCTATGTTTTTGTTTTTAGTATACTTTTTATTTATTTCAGAGAGGAAGGGAGAGGGAGAGAGAGATAGAAAGATCAATGATGACAGAGAATCATTGATCCACTACCTCCTGCATGGCCCCTCTTGGGGATCGAGCCCACAACCCGGGCATGTGCCCTGACAGGGAATCAAACTGTGAGCTCCTGGTTCATAAGTCGATGCTCAACCATGGAGCCACACCGGTTGGGCTGTAAGACACTTTTAGTAGGCATATCAAGAAGATAAGGTCCATGCAGAGTGCTTGGTGGCAGAGCCAGAGAAATCTTTCTTCTTTTTAATTATCATTATTATTCTATCTTGCCCCCCAGGTTGGAGTAACCTGGGAAACATGGTTTACTTATAGAAGAGTGGCCTCATTTCTGAATGCAGATATCTCTAATGACCAAGTTAGAATTAACCTGTGACATTCTTCCCCCCTCCACAAGCAAACACTACCAATTCATTGGTACAGAAACATGCAGATTTTATGTGTAATAGAATTTTAATGTGATCATTATATTAAATATATGTGAAAATTCTAATATTTGTTGTAGTCATATAGTTAAAATTCTACCTGCATCTCCCTCCTCAGCTCACTGTCTC
Organism: Ia io; assembly: GCA_025583905.1. Lineage (NCBI taxonomy): Eukaryota > Metazoa > Chordata > Mammalia > Chiroptera > Vespertilionidae > Ia > Ia io. Next base: position 49,662,110 of record JAJQQW010000007.1, on the reverse strand, counting down.
TAAATACAGTTTCCCTTCTGCCTGATAAAATAATTTTTTAAAAAATATATATATTTTATTGATTTTCTACAGAGAGGAAGGGAGAGGGGTAGAGAGTTAGAAACATCGATGAGAGAGAAACATCGATTAGCTGCCTCTTGCACACCCCCTACTGGGGATGTGCCCGCAACCAAGGTACATGCCCTTGACCGGAATCGAACCCGGGACCTTTCAGTCCACAGGCTGATGCTCTATCCACTGAGCCAAACCGGTTTCGGCAAAATAATTCATCTTGACAGCATTGTTTTATTCAAAAATTTTCAGGGGGCTTTCTTTGGATAACTCCATTTCTATTCACTAACAATTTTCTTTTTTGCTAAGTTAAAAAGCTACAATGTCAGATCAAAGAGTACAAACTCTATTACAAAGATTATATACATTTCTTTCATCAAAATCCTCAACATTTATTTTAATCACAAGCTAGCTTTCAAGCCTATAGTATTTTTAGTTTAAACTGCAAATTGGCCTGTAGTTTTCAGATATTGTTTTTCTTGGCTGTTTTATACATCTTTCACATAGTTCCATACATACTTATGGGATGAATTATACCACAAACTGTTGATCAAAATTTTCTCATAGTAACTACTTACTTTTTTTATTTGAGAGAGAAAAAGGAAGAATGGGAGACAGTGCATGTGCAAGTGAGAAAGAGAGAGAGAGAAGAAATATCAATTTGTTGTTCCACTTATTTATGCATTAATTGATTGATTCCTGTATGTGCCCTGACTGAGGATGGATCCCATAACCTTGGCATATAAGGACGTTGCTCCAACCAACTGAGCTACCCAGCCAGGGCTCTCATAGTAACTTCTAAGGCATAAGCAAGGATAGTCCTATCAGAGACGATTGAGTTGGCTGTGCTGGTATTATCACAGTGTCAGGGACATTGCCACAAGGAAGGTCCATTTTAGCAGAAACTCTATTTGCTCATAGCTGGGACCATCACTTTAAATAGTGATAAGCACATAGTCATTGTCCAATTCTTATTTGTTGAATGTCTAAATGAGTACTTAAGAGAATCCACCAGAGTCCTGCTACCTTCAGGATAAAGACAAAATTCTTCCTTATTGAGTCCTTAGCTCTCAATGGCCTCTCTAACTATAGCTCTTGAGGAGATCACTATTTTCTATCCTGTGAAGCACAATTGCTTTGCCCAGGACAATTCTTGGACATTCCAGAACACATTTACAAAGAATCTCTTGCTTGACTACAAAAATAGGCAAAGGGCCATATTGCAGATAGATTTTATTGGATGAATTTCCTGAAGGCAAACTCATCCCCAATCTCTTGTCAGACATTTCTCCAAACATCATTATATCAGTCCGGGGAAGCTGAGGTAAGGAATACTTCTAAAATCTTTAGTGGCCGGTAGAAGCCATATGCCCACAGATGATCAACAGTGGGGCCCTGTGCATAGTAGCCACCCTCAGTCCAGCAACACCCACACTGAGGGAACAGAAAAGCTGCCAGAACATGCCAGTCACAGTGACAAATGAAAAAGAGGGAATGGCAGAGAACATCCTGGTCCTAAACTTCTACCTGGACGCGCCACACAATGGGTCTGCTCAACATTATATTAGCCAATGCAATTCATATGATCACACCTGAAATCAATCAGCAGGCCAAGAATGTATAATTCTCCTCTAAGGAGGAGATGCAAATATTGGTAAACAGTAGTGCATTCTACCACCACATGTACCGAAAACCAGAATGTAGAACATCAAATCAGTCATTTAATGGCAACTGGGTCTAAACCCAAGTCATCCTCACCAAGACTAGGAAACAAAATATCAAAATATACCAAAACATATATTTTATTGTTTACTTTAATAATTTGAGAAATATAGACTAAAAGTTATTTTCACTAAAAAAAACTTATAGCCCTAGCTGGTTTGGCTCAGCGGATAGAACATTGGCCTGTGGACTGAAGGGTCCTAGGTTCAATTCTGGCACATGCCCGGGTTGCAGGTTCAATCCTCAGGAGGAGGCCTGCAGGAGGCAGTCGATCAATGATTCCTCCTCATCATTGATGTTTCCATTTCTCTCTCTCTCTACCTTCCTCTCTGAAATCAATAAAAATAAAAAGTGCTATTTAAAAAAACTTACAGCCGAAACCGGTTTGGCTCAGTGGATAGAGCGTCGGTCTGCGGACTGAAGGGTCCCAGGTTCGATTCCGGTCAAGGGCATGTACATTGGTTGCAGGCACATCCCCGGTGGGGGGTGTGCAGGAGGCAGCTGGTCGATGTTTCTCTCTCATCGATGTTTCTAGCTCTCTATCCCTCTCCCTTCCTCTCTGTAAAAAAATCAATAAAATATATTTTTTTTAAATAAAAAAAAATTTAAAAACTATTATAAAATTAATTAAAATAGTTGCCAATTCCTCCCAAACCACTGGAGAAGACAAAAGCAAATTAAAGAAAATTCATATAGCCCTGGCCAATGTGGCTTCATTGGTTGGATGTTGTCCTGTGCACCAAAAGGTCACCTGTTCGATTCCCGGTCAAGGTCAAGGCACATACCCAAGTTGTGGTTTCAGTCCCCATTTGGGTGCATATAGGAGGTAACCAATCGATGTTTCTCTCCTTCTCTCTCTCTCTCCCACATCCCTTCATTGATATTTCTATCTCTCCCTCTCTCTGAAAGCAATAAAACATGATTTTTAAAACAGAAAATTCATATAGCAAAATATTTTTTATATACTTTTATTGATTTCAGAGAGAGGGAGAGATGGAAACATCAACGATTAGAGAGAATCATTGATCAGCAGTCTCCTGCACATCCCACACTGAGGATCAAGCCTGCAAGCTGGGCATGTGACCTGACCGGGAATCAAACCCGAGATCTCCTAGTTTATAGGTTGACACTCAACCTCTGAGCCACACCACCAGGCAGCAAAATACTTTTTAAAAAAGAGTAAAGATGCACAGAAGATATAAAGCTTAACACAATATAGCAGAATACTACATATAGCAATGATCACCGCATACAGAAGAGGTTTAAGGTCCCATAAGGAGAGGAAAGTACTAGTTTAAAAGTAAAAACCAACTATATGGTACCTAAGAAACAAACCTAAAGTAAAATAAAACCAAAAAAGGTACAAGCAAAGGAATAGACTATTTAAATTGTAAACAAAAAGAAAGCTGAGAGTGAAATATCAATTCAGAGAAAATAGAGTTTAAATAAAAAATAGGTAAATGTGTTAAAGAGGATAATTTAATACTCTCTTTCACAATGAAGAGAGAGTAGTTTTAACTAATATATATCACACATGTTTCTACCGAACAGGAGATACAACTTCAGTCCTGTGTGAAGCAAAGGAGTAGAACAAAATCTAGAATTTCAGTCTGTCTTAACTATAGAAAAAAATGTGAAATTCTGCCCATTAGTCCTAGAAAGCTGTAATTAGCTTATTGGCTGCTCAGAAACTTGGAAGAAAAGCAAAGTTAACCAGAAAAGTAAAAATCTAAAGCCTGCGATAGTCACATACTAATATGTGAGATCCAAATGTAAAAGCCCTGCTTGGAACCAGAACCAAAGACTAAAATAATATTAAATTAGTCCCGATAAAAATATTGTGATATCTTCTCACATTGAAATACAGCAATGAGAATGATCAATAGCACCACACACAAATATGGGTGAAACTCAGAAAGGCAATGTTGAATGAAAGACACGATTCAGAAAATGATATAAAGTTTATATAAAAACAGACGTAATCAACAGTGTTAAAAGACATGATGGTATAAAACTGCAGTAACCCAGACCTTGAACCTATTCCTAAACCTAACCCTCCTTACACATAACCCTAATCTAACCTTAAAGCTAATCTCTGAATTTAACTCTAATCCTAAAAGGGAAAAAAAAGACAGGATGGTGATTACTGTTGTGCAAGATGGGGATGGTATTGACTGAAATAGGGCTCAAAGCTAGCTTCTAAGGTGTTGGTGATGTTGTTTGTTGATCTCAGTGAGAATTACAGAAAGGGGTTCACTTTCTGAAAATATATGAAGCTGTATACTTATGATATTGTCCTTTTATAGGAAGATTACATTTTATATACTTTAAGAAATATATCCATTATATGTTATACTTCAATAAAATGAAAGGAAAATAGGTCCTACTCTATTAAAACTCAATTAAAAGCAAAACTCACCCTCTAAAGACACTTTCACAATCCAGGGCAATTTTCACTTGTCCTTTACCCAGGACAAATGAAACTGCCTCAGGAAAAAAATACCGACCTTTACCCAATGAAATCACAAGAACAAGTTACAAACATTCAAATATAACAAATACCAACAGTGATGATAACCATTCTTGTAAGTTTTGAGTTCCCCCCAAAAAAATACCAATGAAAACCATTCATCAATAAAAATTATGAGAGTTACTGCAGTGAGGAAGGACACAAGCTTGGTAGAGACTGAGTAATGTCTCAGAAGAGGAAACTCAAGACAAGATGCAGCTAGGTCCTGGGCTAGGTGATTTTGAGGTGAGTCTTGGAGGGCAGGGAACTGGTTGGGATTGGGTAAAATGTATTACATAATAGTGTTAGATGGATGAACACAGTGACACTAGAATCTTGAAGCAAGTTCTTGATAAGTAAGCTGTTTTAATTAGGTTTCAATCTTAACCTCCAGGAACAATTATTTTCAGGACCAAGTAGCTAAGCTAGATTTGCCTGGGTAGGCAAAACCAGGAAAGTATAATTTGGTCTAAAATTGATTATCCACAGGGACAAGAAAGTATGTTGTTTTATGGTGATGTATATTTATATTTTCTAATTAATTACAAATGATGTGTGTATATATAGGGTGTTCAAAAATGTATACACACACTTTGAATAATTTTAAAGGCAGTGTGTATTAAAATACATATCATTTTCAAAATTGAGCTATCAGCTGTTACAGTATGTATACATTTTGGGGGGACACCCTGTATAGATATACAAGGTGGGCAAAATAAGTTTATAGTTATAATACAAATAACTAATACAATAATTAATAAATAATATAAGAATAAACTCTGCCCAGCCAGTGTTGCTCAGTGGTTGAGCATTGACCTATGAGCCAGGAGGTCACAGTTTGACTCCTGGTTAGGGCACATGCCTGAGTTGCAGGCTCGATCTCCGGTAGGGGGTGTGCAGGAGGCAGCCAATCAATGATTCTCTGTCATCATTGAGGTCTCTCTCCTTCTCTCCCTCTCCTCCTTCTCTCTGAAATCAATAAAATATGTATTCTAAAAAAACATTACAATTTGCTTACTATTTCCCAATGTCAATAAATTCTGTAGTTTCTTTACTTATTTTTGTCACCATACTTACATAGAAAAGAAAAATGTATCTTATTGGAATGATTTTTATAAATTTATTTTTTAAATATATTTTATTGATTTTTTACAGAGAGGAAGAGAGAGGGATAGAGAGTCAGAAACACCGATGAGAGAGAAACATCGATCAGCTGCCTCCTGCACACCCCCTACTGGGGATGTGCCCGCAACCAAGGTACATACCCTTGACCGGAATCGAACCCGGGACCCTTGAGTCCGAAGGCCGACGCTCTATCCACTGAGCCAAACCGGTTTCGGCAGGTTTTTATAAATTTAATAGAGCTATAGTTAATGACTTATTGGTTGTTAGATGGCCAACCCGTACTGAAAGTAGCTAACAAAGAGTTTGAAACAAAGGTTCCTCGCCAAGCTATGAAAAATCTTTCAAAGTGGTTAACACATTTCTTGAGTATTACTGAAACCTTGATAAATTTAGGAAAGAATTTTGGCCAGGTATCCCAAGAAATTTGTACTTGTGAACTTCTAGTAAATGTGTACTGTTTTCAGGCAACAAGCTGAAGGCATCAGAGCTTATCAATAACAGACCCTAATGATTGATAGTTTTTTTTGTTTTTTTTTTTTGTAGACAGGGAAGAAAATTTCACCAAATATGTAATATCTGATTATCAGTATCTGATATTGTTAAGCAAAGAAACAACAACAAAACTCAGGATGAGATGAGGAACAAGGACCCAGCTACTATAAAATGTCAAGAACACAGAACTAAGAACAGATGCAGCACAGTCACTAACAAAGTACACAGTTTGGGTCAAGTCACCTCACCTCTCTGAACTTACATTTCCTTCCAGTCATAAAATTTTCCTTATCAAATTATCTATAATGTTGCTTTGGAAAAGTAAATTTTCATTAATGGAGGGGATGGAAACTTTATCCAATAAAAAATTAAGGACTTAGCATCAAGGCAGAGAGTTGAATCAGTCAGGGCACAGCAACTGAAGGCTCTGATGGCCTACACCACACCTGTCCCACTTGCTCCCTGGCTACCAAGACTGCCTTCAAATTGAACAGTACTGGACACAATTGGCAAAAAAAATTGTAGCCCAACTTCACAAGGCTTGACATAGAAAGTTTATTGGCAACATTCAATTTGACCACCTCTGTTTGACAAAAGACTGCACACCTATGTGCTTTCAAGTCACATCACAGAAATAAAAGTTGACTTTTAAAAATATCTTTATATATGGTAAGATATATATTGTAAGTTCGCCATTCTAACCATTTCTTAGTGGCATTAATCACATTCACAATGTTTGCCTCTATCACCATTTAATTTTTTTAATGAACATTTATATCCATTCATCTGCCACTGCTGCAGGCTCTATGCTAAACTCTGTGGATTACATGTTCAAAATTGACATGATCTGTGCCTTCCCGTAGCCTTCAAGGACCACTGTGGGTGCTGTCTTTATGTCCAGGGGAAGGTGAGCAGGGTTGTAAGGCACAGTGGATGCACTGCAGAGGTCAAGTGGGGGAATGGGCGATCTTCCAAAGCCCAATGCAGGAATCAGAGTTGGCGGGTCTTAGGGCCCCGAAGGGGCGGGGCCTGTAAGGGGGCGGGGCGGAAAGCTATAGGCGGGGCTTGGGAGATACGGGGGCGGGGCTGAGGGCGGGGCCTGGGCCGGGCTCGGACGCAGGCGGGAGGGAGGGGCTGTGGGCGGGGCCTGGGCGGGGCGTCAGGGCCGCGGGCCGCAGGTGCTGGTGGTTCTGGGCCTGGGCCTGCACCGGATGCCCCTCGGGCCGCGGCCCTGAGTGGCGGCATCTCCCCGGCCCCGGTCCTGGGCGGCGGTGGCCTGGCAGGAAGCCTAAGTGGGATGCGGCTGACGCGGAAGCGGCTGTGCTCGTTTCTCATCGCCTTGTACTGCCTCTTCTCTCTTTACGCCGCCTACCACGTCTTTTTCGGGCGCCGCCGCCGGGCACCGGCCGCATCTTTGCGGGGCCTCCGGAAGGGCGCGGCCCCAGCGCGGGAGGGGCGCGGCCGAGGTAGGACCCGGAGCTGTGGCCTCTGTCCCGGCTGCGCGCCCCGACGCGGGGTTACGGGGCGGCGGGGGCCGGGCGGAGCCACGCGGCGAGGCCGGGGTCCCGCTCCGGGTCTAGGCTTGCCCGGGCCCCGCCTGCGCTTTTCCTCCAGCTCTCCATCGCCGGCCCTGCGCGCGGGTGGGAGGGCGCACTGAGACCTCAGTCCCGCCGGAGTCCCACACGCTGTCCCCCATTGCCACCCTCAGAGCCGACAGACCCGCACACCTTTAAAACTTGTCCTCAATATCCAAGACGCTGTCACGGTGTGCCCCAGATTCTCGGGAATGCCGCTGGGCTCAATGCGTCTATTTCCGTATGGAAACCAGGGGCCTTCTCTAACCTTGCGGTGATTTCCGAAGGCCAGGGCGCTTTACCTCCAAATCCTGGTCCCCTGGCCTGTAGGCTGACCTATGCCAGGATCAGACAGACATGCATCTCTCCTCTTTTTTTCGGAATTTGGCACAAGAGTATGTAAAAGTGTGTTGGACCCTTTATTCGAAGTCTTTTAAGTTTTTATGTATAGGCTACGTATATACAATCAAGAGTTGCAAAAGTTAAACTTGTAACTTGATACATATTGCCCACTTATTTTAGAAGGTTTTTGTTTGGGAGTGATAATTTTGCGTTTCGGGTTAAATTTTATCTCTAAGATCTTTCATAATAAAGGATTGATAGAAATTAGATTCTGATTTCCTTTTTGTAATGTGTATGTTTAACCAGTTCAAATTTAGTTCACCTCTTTGAAAAGCTGAAGTTAGGATGAAATTAGAGCTTTCTAGCATCTAATTTGAATGGCTTGAATTTAGCTACAACTCCAGCTCTACCTTACTAATAAACACTGCTACTGTTTTTAAAACACAGAACCATCTACTTTGGGAAGTGAAGAATGGAATCCCTGGGAAGGAGATGAAAAAAATGAGCAACAACACAGATTTAAAACTAGTCTACAAATATTAAATAAATCCATGAAAGGGAAGACAGACTTCCGAGTACAAATCTGGGGCAAAGCTGCCATTGGTAAGTTAATGTGTAAGAAGTATCAGAAAATGTACCTTAATAATATTCAATTCATTTTAATACACTTATAGTTTATTTCTTCATTTGTTAAAGGTATCATGATGCATTTTTTCAGGGATTTTTTCAGTATTTTATTTCTCCTTTCTGTTAGGCAATATCTGTGTAAATACATGCACTCGTTCTATTGTTGGTCTTCAGTTGAGCACAGGTTGATTTGTAGATACAAAGAATGGGTCATGTAAGCATTATTTTAGTTAAATGCCTGTTTCAACGGAATTTTTATGAATTTATGTTTATCGATACTTGATACACAAGTACAAGTTGTGGCCACTGCCCTTGATGGCCAAACAAGTTTGGGAAACATTGAAATAAACAAAGTTAAACCAGGTTCTTTTTTTATTTCTCAGAGCCTTCCATAGGCCAATATGCATTGTCAATGTCCAAGAAAGGGATATAGTATGCAGCTGATTAACCTTGATTGCCCACAAAAAAACATTTTCCTCTGAGTACCATGAGAGCCTAGCATTCCAAGTTATATATTATGCTCAATTAGAGAATGGAACCCTCAATTCTTAGAAGAGTCAGAAAGAATTTCGTGATTTAGAAGGGGCTTTATTTGGCCTTTAAACATGAGTTGGATTTATATGTACAGTAAGGGATATGGATAGAAAGTGCCAGATGAGAGGAAAGTAAACAGAGGACAAAGCCTGCCCCATGTTGTTTCATAAATTCATTCACACTTGCATGCAAATATACATGCAAGATTACTACTGATCTTTAAATTTCAGGTACCCAGAACCAGGCCTCCAATCATCAAATTCTAACAATTTTTTTTTCTTTATAAAATCTCTAAAATAAATTTTTTCTCTTAAATTACCATTTTCTCATTCTAGTTTTTAGTTAAATCTACATCTTAACAAGTTTTCATATTTCTAGACTTTTCATTTTTAATCTAATAAGCGCAAAGTAGCAGATGTGTTTTATCAGATTTTACTTTCATCAACCTATTCCCCAGGCACAGTAATAGCATACCAGTTATAGATATTCCCATTTAAAAAGGGAGGAAATGGTAGTAATATTGAGTCACTGGTCCAAACAACTTTGAAATTCAACCAGGAAAACTCCATTAGTTTCAAGGCCTGGGTATAATCTGTGCCTCAAGCTTTGCTTCTGGCCTTTCAGCTCTGGCTTTGAAGTCATTCTTCCTTTTTCATGAAGATTAGCAACTGTTTTCATATCAATAGTTTTACAGTCTGTTTCTTGAAGATAGGATTTTGGAAGTCTAGCCGCCTCCTTTCATTTCAACTTCTCTGAGTCTGTTTTAGTCCAAGCTGCCAGTGTTTCTGCTGATATAATATTTTCAAGAACTTTGTGGGTCTCCTGTGTATGTCATGAGGACTTGCTGCATTAGAAAAGAGATCCTCCACAGGTTTTTTTCCTGGACAACCCCATTTCCATATCTGGCTTCTGCTAAGATTACTGAAGGAGATCCATAAATTATGCATCTACCGTATTTTCTGGCTTATAAGACGACTGGGCGTATAAGATGACCCCCAACTTTTCCAGTTAAAATATAGAGTTTGGGATATACTTGCCGTATAAGACTACCCCTCTTCCAACGCACACCAAGTAGAAATTTAAAAAAATATCAGATTTGATTTCAATATGGTAATTTTAATTCAAATGCTTATGACATGCAGGTACTTAGCAGGAAAACTGTCACTTATAAACATAAGGATGTTTGTCATCAAACATGTAAACATAAAACAGTGCAAGTGGATTAAACTTTTCCTAATTCACTCTAAAGCTGAAAGGAAGGATAAGACAATAAACCCATGGGAGCTGCCATGCTGATTGTGCAAGTGGATTAAACTTTTCCTAATTCACTCTAAAGCTGAAAGGAAGGATAAGACAATAAACCCATGGGAGCTGCCATGCTGTTTGTTTTCTAAGCTGTCAACCAAACTGGAACTGATGATGATAGGAGGAAGATAACAAACAATCGAGAGAGAGCAAGTGCCGGGCAAGTCCCTGGCGAGTTAGCAATGCCCATCATAACTGCAAGCTACAGTATTTTTACAGGTTTTGCTGGTGTGACAGTTTCCCTTTAAAAGCCTTCAAAATCCTCCTGTTTGTCAGCTGATATCATAAGTACATCAATGACATCTTGTGATACATTTGTAAGGCAGTCATTGTATGGATCGAATTCCGTATCAGATGGTGTGGTCTCAGCTTCGGCTTCCTCTTCATCTTGCCACAAGTACCGTACTTTCCGGCATATAAGACGACTGGGCGTATAAGATTTTCCTGGGTTAAAAAGTCGTTTTATACGCCGGAAAATATGGTAGTCCAATATATCTAATCCATTATATCTAATCCCATCAATATAGTCCAATATACCGTATTTTCCGATGTATAAAATGACTTTTTAACCCAGGAAAATCTTATACGCCCAGTCGTCTTATACGCCGGAAAGTACAGTAGTCGTCCTCCATACCACCTAATGAATTTGGTATGCCACACTTCTTGAAAGACTTGATTACTGTTTCTGCATCAATATCATTCCAGGCTTTTATGACAAACTTGCACAAAACATCCAACTGTGGAGCATGCATGTTTCCCCCTTTTGTGAATGACTTTTCGCCGCTAACCATCCATTCATTCCACTGTTCTCGAATGCGATCTTTAAATGTGTTTTTCTGGGCACAGTGCCGCTCTATCTCTTTTTTCCATACCCCGGGCGTCCCGGACGCCTGCAGCTAGCTCCGCCCTTCACTTACACCTTCCTGGTGAGGCACCCCCTCACCTTGTCATCGGGACCACGTTAAGTCACTTCTTTCCACGAATCCTGGTGAGTGGATTTTCTTCTACCATACTTGTACAGTGCCGCCCTTGCTGCTTTCATATGGTCGCCGCATACGGTGGGGGGGTGCTCAAAAACGGCCGCGGCCGCATCCCCGCCGTATGCAGTGAGCACCCGGCCGCACTCCATTCATTTCAATGGAGCCGGACGAAGACCATATGCAGCACAAAAAGGAACCTACTGGAGACACTTGCGGTCTCCGTCCGGCTCCATTGAAATGAATGGAGTGCAGCCGTTTTTGAGCTCCCCCACCGTATGTGGCGACCGCAGATTCTCCAGTCCGGTTCGGAAGTTTCAGCACCCGCCCTATAAGACGACACCTGGCGTATAAGATGACCCCCAACTTTTGAGAAGATTTTCCTGTCTTATACACCGGAAAATACGGTAATATCTTCAAAGAGCCCTCTATATGACTATATAGGATGATCTTTTATATTCTGAGGCTCTAGCCTAAAGATATCAAGTCATATCCTTGGCCTTCTCTCAAGAGCATTCTTTTCCGACAGTGAATCTCCTAAATTTTCACCTCTTTCGCAATCTGCGTAGGCTGAGAATTTCCTAAATCATCAAGTCCTGGTTCATTTTTACTTAACAGTTTTTCCCTCAATCTCTCTTTCCGCTCATGTTTTACTATGATCAATAAGAAGAAACCAGGCCACAGCATCAACATTTTGCTTAGAAATCTCTTCAGCTAAATATCCAAATTTATTGTTTACAAGTTCTGCTTTCCACATAACTGCAGGACATAACTCAGCTAAGCTTCCTGCTGCTATATGTAATGTTCCACTCAACAAAGGGAAACATTCTGAGAAATGCCATTAAGTTATTTCATCCTTGTGTAAACATCATAGAGTATACTTACACAAACCTAGATGGTATATCCTACTACTGTAAATATATGTGCTATACTTTTCTATGACTAGCAGCACAGTAAGTTTGTTTACATCAGCATCACCACAAATTCATGAGTAATACATTGTACTATGACTTGATGACATTGGTAGGCATAAGAATTTTTTAGTTCCATTATAATCTTACTAGAGGCCTGGTGCACTAATTCGTGCATGGGTGGGGTCCCTCGGCCTGGCTGGCTATCTGGGCCAATCGGGGCCATCTTGCCCAGTCCCAATCTGGGCCTATTGGGGCCAGCCGGCCAGGGAGAAGGACCATGGGAGATTGGCCGGCCACGGGAAGTTGGCTGTGGGTGGTCAGTGCGCGTCATAGCGACTGGTCAACCAGTTGTTCAGTCTTTCGGTAGCTTAGGCTTTTACTAGGTGTACCAGTTAATAAGGCAGATTTTTTTAATAGATGGAGTCACACATACGTTGATATATATGCGATTTGATATGTATGCTATTTTGGTGTATTGACAGCAAGCTTCAAAACTTCATATGTCAAATTTGCTGAAGGTGTTAACATTATAGATATTTTTACACTTAAAAATGTCTAATTTTGTGCCAAAAAAAGTATTTGCGGGAAGTTATAATTCATTACTTTATTTTGAAGAAAAGTGCTGATGAATACTTCAGGAAGCTTATGGTGAACATGCTCTATCTCAAGATACTTGTGAAAGCTGGTTTAAATGCTTTAAAAGTGATGATTTCTATGTGAAAGACAACATCCAGGTCAACCGAAAAAGTTTGAAGACCAACAATTACAAGCATTATTGGATGAAGATGCGTGTCAAACTCAAAAATAACTTGCAGAAAGATTAAACGTTGCTCAGCAAACAATTTCCGATCATTTACAAGCAATGGGGAAGATTTTAAAGGCAGGAAAAGTGGTGCCAGATCAACTGAACAAAAGACAAATGGAAAACCGAAAAGTCATCAGTAAAATGTTGCTTCAACAGTACGAAAGAAAGGTTTTTTTGCATCGAATTGTGACTGGCGATGCAAAGTGGATTTATTTTGAGAATCCCAAACACGCAAAATCATGGATTGATCCAGGTCAACCATCAACATCGACTGCAAGGCCAAATCACTTTGGAAAGAAGGCAATGCTCTGCGTTTGGTGAGATCCGGAATCTGTGGTGTATTATGAGCTTCTAAAACCAGGTGAAACCATTAATACTGATTGCTACCAATAACAAATAATCAATTTGAACCACGCTTTGATCATGAAACGACCAGAATGTTCCAGGAGACACAGCAAAGTAATTTTGCTTCATGATGACGCACCATCACACACTTCAAAACCAGTTAAAGACACGCTAAAAGATCTTGCTTGGCAAATATTAACCCACCCACTGTATTCACCAGACCTTGCTCCTTCATATTACCACTTGTTCTGATCAATGGCACATGCACTTTCTGAGCAGCACTTCAAAACATGAAGAAGTGGAAAATTGGGTCTGTGAATGGTTTGCCTCAAAACAAGAAAAGTTCTATTGGGACGGTATCCACAAATTACCTGAAAGATGGGGAAATGTGTAGTTAGCAATGGACATTACTTTGAATAAAACACTTTTGATGTTTCTCTTGAAATTATGGTGTTTTCTTTGATTACAAAATCCACATTATTAACCGGTACACCTAGTATATACACTGAGTGGCCAGATTATTATGATCTCTGAACGCATAATAATCTGGCCACTCAGTGTATATCCTATATAATAAAAGGCTAATATGCAAATTGCCCCCTTGACCAGGAGTTCGACCAGCAAGCAGGCCGGCCAACCACCCATGTCCCCTCCCCCTGGCCAGGCTGGCCGGACCTCAACCATGCACAAATTCATGCACCAGGCCTCTAATCTCTAACATATATATATATATATATATATATATATATATATATATATATATATATATATGTGTGTGTGTGTGTGTGTGTGTGTGTGTGTGTGTGTGTGTGTATATATATATATATATTTATATATATATATATGTGTGTGTGTGTATATATATATATATATACACATATACACACACACACACACACACACACACACACACACACACACACACACTGAGTAGCCAGATTCTTAAAATTATGATAATTTTATCATATGAAAGAATGCTATACTCAGTGTATAGATAGATGGGACCACCATCCAATATGCAGTCCATCGTTGACTGACATGTTGTTATGTGGTGTATGACTATATAACAAATGGTCGTCTACTTTTCTCTAGTTTTTAATAGCATGTTACTCATTCCCTGAACCCTCACCAACAGCGCTTTTAACATACATATTTCTACCAACAGTCTGCTTATGACTTAGGTATCCCCTAAGATGATAGGTTTTTTTCCTACAGTGCTCCCAACTTTTTCTGAGTTCTCTCTAGCAGAGTCAGTAACATCCATATTTCTGCCTACAATTTGTTCAAGGCAATTTAATCTAGGCTTTTTAAAAATCATACTCCTCAAAATTCTTTCAGCTTCTTTCCATTACCTAATTCCAAAGCCACTGCCAGAATTTTAAATATTTGTTACATTATACTCCATTACAGGTACTCATAATATATAACTACATAATCTCTAGTTTCCTATAGCTGCTATAACCTATTACCAAAAATCTGTTTTCCTAATCAAATGATATAGAAGAGCAGAACTTATGCTTATTCCACATACCAGAGTAGATCAGACAGTAAATGGTTTTGTTTATGTAATTACTAGGTTTGTATCTCTGGGAGCATATTTTTGAAGGCATACTTGATCCTACTGATGTGACCGCTCAATGGAGAGAAGGAAATTCAATTGTAGGAAGAACACATTACAGGTATTAATTTTACAACATTAACCTTTGCTGGTTTGCCATACAATGTTTTGTGTAAATACTAGAAGAAAAATAAGAGGAAACTACATCATAGAAAATATTTCCATTTCATCTTGTTAAGACTAGAGAAATCTCACCCAGTCAGCGTGGCTCAGTGGTTGAGCATCGACCTATGAACTTTACTGCAATACTAAAAATCTGTTTTTTACATTCAGTAAAATCAGTGTATTATTAAGACATTTTTGAGGTTTTATATTTATAAAACTTTTAATTATAACTGCATATTTTCTAAAGATTTTTAATAGACTTAAGATTTAATTTAGAAAAATTATGATAATTTTATCATATGAAAGATTGCTATTTTCTTTTTTTTTAATATATTTTATTGATTTTTTTACAGAGAGGAAGAGAGAGGGATAGAGAGTTAGAAACATCAATGAGAGAGAAACATCGATCAGCTGCCTCCTGCACACCCCCCTACTGGGGATGTGCCCGCAACCAAGGTACATGCCCTTGACCGGAATCGAACCTGGGACCTTTCAATCTGCAGGCCGACGCTCTGTCCACTGAGCCAAACCGGTTTCGGCAAGAATGCTATTTTCTATTAGATTTTGCTTTTTATTGAAATAAAAAATAATAACAATTATTTTAAAATGCTTATTTTCTGTAAAAATGATATTAGGGGAAAAATTTTAACCAAAGATTCTGTTTTCTATTAGGATTCTATTTCTTAGAGAAATCAAGAGGAAAAATTATAATTAATCTCTTTCTAATTGAATTTTCAGTGCATTCTTTTTTATTTTTTTATTTTATATACACTTGAAAAGCAATTTCATTGCATGAATCTTTTCAAATTAATCATTCTTGGAAAGTAAATAGATTTTTGTGTTTTTTTTTTTAATATATCTACACTAATAAAAGAGAAACATGCAAATTGACCATCACTCCGCTACGCCCACCAGCCGATCAGAGCGAGTATGCAAATTAACCCAACAAAGATGGAGGTTAATTTGCATATGCAGGCGAGGAACGAAGACTGAAGACAGCGTAGAAGGAAGAGGGAGGGAAAGCGGAAAGCGGGGCGGCGGCAGTGGGAGGGAAAGCATGGGGTGGGGGGCGGCAGCAGCGGCGGACTTTGCTCCCTTCTCTGCTTTGCTCAGGCTGCAGGAAGCCCTATTCTTGCAGGAATCTTCCTGCAAAGGGCCTCTAGTATATATATATATATATTTTTTTTTTTTAATATATTTTATTGATTTTTTCCAGAGAAGAAGGGAGAGGGATAGAGTGAGAAACATCGATCAGCTGCCTCCTACACGCACCCTACTGGGGATGTACCCACAACCAAGGTACATGCCCTTGACCGGAATCAAACCTTGGACCCTTCAGTCCCCAGGCTGACGCTCTATCCACTGAGCCAAACCGGTTAGGGCTAAAATATATTTTTATTGATTGCAAAGAGAAAGGGAGAGGGGAGAGAGCTAGAAACATCAATGATGAGAGAGAATCATTTTTTGGCTGCCTCCTGCACGCCTCCTACTGGGGATCAAGCCCGCAACCGGGACACATGCCTTTGTCTGGAATTGAACCCAGGACCCTTCAGTCCACAGGCCGATGCTCTATCCACTGAGCCAGACCAACTAGGGCTGTAAACAGGTTTTTCATGTCATTATTGGTAATGATTATTTTTCTTTTCATCTCCTGGCTTCTATTGATCTAATCCCATTCAAGAGTTTATTATAAATATAGTCCTAAATTTACAACAGCTGAGTTTGGGTGTTTGAAAGTAAATTAGTATTATGCATGTAAATCTAATATTTGGTATTTAAAAAAGTAAATGTGTTATCAGTATTAGTGTAATAGTTCTACCCATAATATACAGAATTTTCAGAAAAAGTCCTAAAAATTCTTAGAGAAGTTATTATATACTGTTACTATAATGATAGCAAAGGGTCTGAGCAAACAGCATTAATTCCCAAAAGAAAATCTTCCCTTCTGAAATTTTTACCTGACATTTTATATTATGATCAAATAGCAATGCTATTTTCTCTTAGGATTTAAGAGAACCATGTATTCAAAGAAGTTCACTACTGTGGCAGATTTTTAAAAACAAGTTATTCAAATTTTAGGCTCATGAAAAGTAGTATACCTAATTTATTTATCCAGAATTAATAAACTTTTTTCTTTTTTAATTAATTTATTGATGTGACATTGGCTAATAAGATTATGTAGGTTTCAAGTACACATTTCTATAATACACGATCTGTATATTGCATTGTGTGCCCACCATCCAGAGTCACATCATCTTCTATCACCATACATTTGGCTCCCATTATTCTTTACTATGCCCTTCCCTCTGGTAACCACCATATGTTGTCTGTGTCTGAGTTTTTGTTTGTTTTTCTTGTTTGTTCATTTGTAGCTTTCAGTTTATATCCCATATATGAGTGAAATCATATGGTTTTTAAGTTTTTTGGTCTGGCTTATTTTGCTAAATTCATAAACTTTTATGGAATTGCAAGTTTTGAGTTGAATTGAGCTCCAGGGGTTATATCTTAAATGTTTCAACACATTCATCCTTATTTGACCAAAAGTGCATCTGAAGTAATGGGTCACCTTGAAGAAATAAATGGAAAGAGTTTCTAAGTACTATCAGGTTACTTGTAAATATGTATAATATAGTTTGTTTAAATAAATCTTTTCATTTACAAAGAGCTTAAGTCATTTACTTTTAGCCTCACAACAATTCTGAGGCAGAAGTAGAAAGGATATCATTAGTGTTCCAGGGTTGATCAGGCTCATGAATGCCGATTCTTATCAGTTCATAGGCCCCAAAAATGTAGTCCAGGATACTAGGTAACTCAGAATGGAACTAGAACTGCCAGTCCACATGCTTGTATTGATTTGACCAGCACATTCTTTCCATATAGGCAAGCTACAGTTGATACCCAATTAAATATGAAATCAAAATATGGGATTTAACAATGGGCAGTACTTCTGTTATTGGGGAATTGGGGTATCCCCTTCCCCACTGGATGCTGGAGGTGGAGTCCTTACGATATCTCAAGAAAAAGAATTTTCTGAGACTCGCACAGGAGGATGAGTGATTTTTATTTGCGTGGAATTGCATTCCTGGGTTTCCAAAGACCCATTTTCCTTCGTCCAGTCATAGAAGATGTGCAGCTGGGGTTTCAGTATTGCTAAAAGCAAAGCCGGTGTCCAGAGCTTCCATTCCATGTTGCAGCCGGGTCCACTTCAGCATCAGGCTAGTTACAGTTCATGAGTCCATTGTATGTGAGGGTCCACAAGGCCGTGGGCCATGTGGACGAATGGAGGAAGCAGGAGTGAAAGCCCCACAAGCCAGGATCAATCAAGAGCACAAGAGGAACCAAGAGAGAGAACCTCCTTCAGGGAATTAAGCACCCCAAACCTTCCCATGCTTGCAGTGGCCACGCCCACTCTGGCCAATGACCTCTGTTCCCAGGTGTGACTGTAAGCATCTTTGCTAGTCCCCCAACTTTACTGGGCATGTGTCTATTCTTCCCTTTGCTGGACCCCTGGGGAGTGTAAAGTTGTAGCTTCATGCCTAAGCTGCCCAAATGACATCCCTGTAATATTTGGCCTTCCCTTTGCTCCTTTCCCATTATTAATAACTAGACTAATTACAGTGGTATCACTTCCAAACTCTATGTGTTTCAGAAGGAAATAAGTGACTCATTATTCACCGATGAATCAGTAACATAGTCTGTCTCAGCATATGAATACATGAATACGTGTAGGGCACACTGAACTTCTGCGTCAGCCTCATGAAGCCCTGTCACCTCTGGGCAGTGGAGCCGTGTGATTGAGTTGTAAGTGCATAGACTTTGCAGCCAAAATATCACAGTTCAAATTCCAGCTTTACATATTATTAGCTATCTGACATTGGGCAGGTTTCTTCTCTCTGTGCCTGGATTTCTTTAAGTTTAAAATAAGGCAAATAGTAGTTTCTACTTCACCAGATTGCTTTGAAGATTAAATGCATTAAAAGATGTATAGTCATCCCAGCCAGTTTGGCTCAGTGGATAGAGCGTCAGCCTGTGGACTGAAGGGTCCCAGGTTTGATTCTGGTCAAGGGCACATGCCCGGGTTGTGTGCTCAATCCCCAGTAGGGGGAGTGCAGGAGGCAGCCGATCAATGATTCTCTCGCGTCGTTTCTGTCTCTCTCTCCCTTTCCTATCCTCTCTGAGATCAATAAAAAATATATATATTAAAAAATATGTATAGTCTCTGGCACATAATAATCACTATAGAAGTCTTGTTGTTAAAAATACTTAAATAGGTACTGCAACATCTCCCTCCCTTTCAGTTCTACTTTTTCTGTGCTTTCATTACTGTCTACTATTTCTCCATCATGTACCTCCCCACAAATACCTTATTGATATATTCTTTATATTAATATATTCAAGTAGGTTACAAGCTAGCCTGGGATCCATTCTGTCTCTTGAAGGAACTTTGCCTGTCTCTACTCATATCCATCATATGTTGATTTATGGTTTGAAATCTTCAGGCAACTTTAGTTTTAATTTCTAAGGAGGAACCTTATTTCTGCTCATCATGGTCTCTGCTTATCCCCAAAAGACTCCCTTCCAAATCCTGTAATTTCCATGTACAGGCATTATCATAGTATATATAGAAATTTCTACTCATTTGATAAGACAAAAGCCAGATGCTAACTCATTATCAATATTCAATTCTAATATTTTCAATAAGCATCTGTCTCTTATAAAAAAAGTTGAACTCATTTCCAAAGATCATGATAGAATAAAATATGTCTGATCCTATTTTTTCAGAATTTCCAGATATTGCTACTGTAAGAAGGCAGTGAGCTCATTACTCATCACAGTGAGTGCCTGCTTTCATAGGAACATTCAACTTATAGATTTTATATAAAATGATTTAAAATTTCTGGTGGTTCTCTTTTTCCTTTGTGTCTTGTTTTGTTGTTACAGCTTCATCACTGGTCCAGCTGTAGTCCCGGGGTACTTCTCCATTGATGTGAATAATGTGGTACTCATTTTAAATGGAAGAGAAAAAGCAAAGGTCTTTTATGCCACCCAGTGGTTACTTTATGTACAAAATTTAGTACAAACTCAAAAACTCCAGCATGTTGCTGTTGTTTTGCTTGGAAATGAACATTGTAACAATGAATGGATTAACCAATTCCTCAAAAGAAATGGAGGCTTTGTGGAGCTGCTTTTCATCATATGACAGCCCCTGGATTAATGACATGGATGTTTTTCAGTGGCCTTTAGGAGTAGCAACGTAAGTACAAAATATTAGGCATGTTTTTAGACTTTAAGACCTGAATTTCAGAACCAGGGCGATTGTGTTTTAGATTTGCAATAAATGTAGTTATTTTAAGATCATTGGGGCCAGGTACAACTTTTCCATGGGAAAAAATATGGTTTGGTCTTCTGCTTCAGCAACAATAATGATGTTTTTAGAGTATTTTCACCTTTTATGAGGAAAGCAGATTTTTGTGTTTCAAAATCACAAGGCATGGGATGAATTTTTAAGTTTTCAACAGTTCCTTAAAGAGAGGTTTAGCAGAGGATGGCAGACAAACAGACCCCTTAAAGCCATTATTGTAGAATCTCTATAATTAATAGTGTTTAAAAAAAACCAAACTACTTTTCTTTAAAGGCAATATTAAATCAGGAGCACACTGTACCCTTGGGCTTGGAAGCATTATAATATGCTTAGATCTGCCACTGACACTGGTTGAATTTGCACACATTTCTATTAAAAAGAAGAATTAATAACTAAGGTTTCTCAGTATGTCATATATAAATTCTTTAACATGGAAAACTTGCCCAACCCGAGCATCGACCCATGAACCAGGAGGTCACGGTTCGATTCCTGGTCAGGGCACATGCACAGGTTGTTGGGTTGATCCCCAGTAGGGGGCGTGCAAGAGGCAGCCAATCAGTGATTCTCTCTCATCATTAATGTTTCTATCCCTCTCACCCTCTCCCTTCCTCTCTCTGAAATCAATTTAAAAAAAAACCTGAAAATACTTATTTTTTTATCTTTCTGTTAATAGAGGGTTTAATTTTTTATTAAAAGTAAGTTGGCTTTAAGATGAGTTGCTTCTGTACATAAACTTCCCAGTGGCAGGGATTTTTGTCTCTCTCTCTTTTTTTTTTTTCTCACTACTTTATCTGCAGAGCCTAAAACAGTGCCTGCACAAAATAGGCACTTAGTAAATCATTGCTAAATCTGTGAACTATGAAAAAGTTCACTAACATGATGTCTGAATCAAATATTTATTGTACGAGATGTGGCCTTAGACTGCTGCCTAGTTGGCTACACAAATATCACCAGAGAAGCACATTAATAAGGCAGAATCCCTAGCTAACCACTACAGTATTCTGATTCAATAGATTTGGGGTAGGATCAGTAAAAAGGTTATATTAAGTATAGCCAAGGGATAGATCTGAAAAATCTATCCCTTGAGTAGAGCCTATATTTATAAAATGTTTTGAAGCCCCCCAAAATTTGCTTTTTCACAGTAATGCTAACTTATTAATACAGTATGGGATGGAATCTCTATAATTCTGATAATGTTGAACTAGGCCAGTATCTCTGTTTTAAATCAGTGGTTCTCAACCAGGGGCAGTTTTACCCCCTACCCCCACCCCAGGAGACATTTGACAATGTCTGGAAATCTTTTGGGTTGTTAGAGGGGAGGGAAGAGAGGTGATACTGACATGTGGTGAACAGAGAGGCCAGGGATGTACCCTACAATGTAGAAGACAGCTTCCGCGACAAATAAGTGTCTGGCCTCAAATGGCGGAAATGCTGAGGTTGAGAAACCTGTTGTAGACTGTTCTATAAAGCTTTGCTCATACGTGAAGGTTGTATTTCAGGCACACAGTTTGATTTCTGTTACTTCCAAATGGGCCAGTTGCAATAGGTCTCTCCTGTATGGTGCACAAGTTTTTGTGTGTGTGTTTTTTCTTTTGTTTCGATTTTAATCTACCTAAAGCTTTCGAAATAGGAGCTCTTTGCTCTAGCAATATGTATTCTATCACCTGGCTAAAGCACTCATTAAATCATGATCATTATGAATATAAAAGATTATTTATACTTCTAAGGTCTTGAGTTCAACCTGCCCTCCAGTTACAGATGTGTAATAGAAGTTGAAGAATATAAAAAACAAAGCCCTTTGGCCCACAGTCTCTATTGCAATTTTGTAAAAGATGTCATTGTGAGGCACTTTTTTAAGTCAGTAGAGTTAAGGACTTTTCAAAAGTAATCATGGAAAATAAAAATGTGGGTTTGGAAAGGCATTCTAAATCTCTTCTTTCTATATCATCATGCTAAGATGTTGGGTTATGGGAATTGTGCCAATTCTGTTGTCATATATTGTTAACTCACGTGTACTTGTTTTTATAGGTACAGGAATTTCCCTGTGGTGGAGGCAAGTTGGTCAATGCTATATAATGAAAGGCCCTACTTATGTAATTTCCTAGGAACTATTTATGAAAATTCATCCAGACAAGCACTCATGAACATTTTGAAACAAGGTGGAATTGATAAGCTCTGTTGGGTCTCAGTAAGAGAACAGTAAGTTCTATGTTTACTTGATTCATTCATGTTGTTCTCCCGTCTGAGATTTGCTTTATGTGGCAGCACAGGTTTCCAAAGAGACACAAAGAGACAGGGTTAACTCCACTTCTATTTGTCTTCCCCTTGGAGATAGATTGGTAATTAAAGCTATGAAGAACTTGGGTTATATATGTTTAAAACAGGGAGGATCTCCTATAGCTATAGTTCATCTTGAAGAAGAACAATAGTAACCGTCATATGCAATATCAGTTGTTTGGGTTTCCTCAATGATATTTGTTAGGCAGACTTGACACACAGGGAATAGGGAATGTGCCAATAAGGTCTTAGGTCATCCCTGAGGTGTTCTGCAGACCAGCTCAGTGTTCCATTATTGGCCTGGAGCACTCCTCCCACCTCAGGAGCCTGACAGCACCCAAGGACAGGGGCTGCTTACTGTTGTTCTTCAGATCCCCAAATCTAACACAGGACCTTGCATAGAGTAGGCCAGGATAAAGGGGCAGTGGATGGATGGATGCACACATTGATTTAATAGGGTTGACTTTCTTCCATTGTTTTACCTGGTAATTATGAAACAGATGTTCATGGAGTGAAAGAAGAAATTTTGGAATTATTCATTTTGTTTTTAAAAGATCAAATGGGCCCTAGCTGGTTTGGCTCAGTGGATGGAGTGTTGGCCTGCAGACTGAAGGGTCCCAGATTCGATTCTGGTCAAGGGCACATGCCTGGGTTGCAGGCTTGATCCCCAGTAGGGGGTGTGCAGGAGGCAGCCAATCAATGATTCTCTCTCATCATTGATGTTTCTCTTTCTCTTTCCCTCTCCCTTCCTCTCTGAAATCAATAAAAATATATTTTAAAAAAAAACAAATGGAGTTTTGCGTGTATGAAGCAGTCACCAGAGAGTCACCAATGTCCTTCTAGAGCTAGAAATGCATTCATTGTAGCAGATACTCTCTTCTAGAAAGCATAACTCCTAATTCCATTATTTGTGTAACCATAATACATCCATTCAGTCAACAAGCATTTATCAAGGAACTGCTATGTGCCAAAAGCTGTTGTAGCCATGAGGGATACAGCAGTGAACAAAATAGTCACAGGTGCCCTCTTAGGACTTAGATGCTTACTGGAGGACACAAACCAGTAAAATATATTATGGGTCAAAAGATGAGAAATGCCATGTTAAAAAAAAAAAAAGTTGAGCAGAGAAGCGATGTAGAGAGGATGGGGGAATCAGGAGTGGAGAATTTGCTGGTTTAGAGTGGCCAAAGAAAGCGCTAGCTAGAAGGTTACATTTAAGCTCAGCCATGAAGAAGGTACAGGATGAGCCTTGTGTCTGTTTGGCAGAAGAGTCGTTCAGGCTGAGGGAGGGCCTAAGGCGGAGCCATGCTTACCATGGTTGAGGAACAAGGGACTGTGTGCCTGGAATGGAATGAGTGAGCGTAGTGTAAAATGGCAAAGTTTATGGTGGGAATAAAATTATTCTTGTAATTCTTCTCATACCATTGGGCCAGGAGGTCAAGACGGTGTCCTCCTTGCTTCCCATTGCTGCTTCCAGACCATTCTCCCCTTTCCCTCCTTAAAATCTCCAATTTTGAATCTCATGCCAGCAGACAAAACCATCCATTATTTTTACTCTTTGAAATCATATTCTGACCTTTGGGTTTATCTCCTTAATTCTTTGAAGAGTTTAGTTCCTGGCACACTCTCTCTGACATTACTCCAGCATCACTTTCAGTGACTCCCACATCTACATGGATGGTCCTTCCATCACCTTGGTCTTGCAGTTCTTTTACCTCCTCTCCTCCATGATCTGGTCTCCATGTGACCTCAGCTGTTCACTATCAAGGTCCTTTTCCTAGACCTTATCCTACACATACTGCTGCTTCTCCATTATCTCAAGTTCCAGCATCTCTCTCCATAACCACCATTTCCCGTCAGGCCAGCTCTTTCTCTGTAATAATCTCCTACAGTTTAGCTGGGACTTACAACCCATGGTTCCTACTCCCTTTTCGTTGTCCTTTGCTCACCTCCTACCTTTACTTTCTTCTTTACCCCACTTAAATGTCATAGTCAATCATGGTTAGATATTGACTATGATTATTCTACACCAAACCTATACCCATGCAACCAAACACTTGGAGGATGCTGCCAATCAATCTCACTTTTAATATATGCCCTTGACCCTCAAGTGTCCAACAATCATCCATTTCCCTTGTCTCTGTATTCTTCCACTCTCCAAGAGGAAGTTTCGTAACTTGTTCTCTCTTCTAAACCACATGTACCTTATGACCCCATTGCTCATTTTACTGAGAACATAGGAATAGTCAGGAGAGAACATCTAGCTTTTGAATTGGCCTCTCAGCTTCTACGCTTGCCTCTGGGTAGTCTGTTCTTAATACAACAGCCAGATGGATTCTGATACAACACAAGTCAGGTCAGTCACCCCTCTGATCCATACCTATAAGACAGGATTCTCTGACCTCATCCTTTCCCCAGAGCCACTCTGCTTCAGCCACCCCGGCTTCCTTGTGTTCATTGAACATGCCACACACACGCTGTCTCGTGGCCTTTATACTTTCTTTGCACTCTGTTCTCCCCCAGATATTTGCATGTTTTGCTCCTTCACCTCCAGCTCTGTGCTCAGGTGCCCCTGTAATGAGACATGCCCCTGATCACCTATTTAAAATCACGACACTGCCCCCTCAGAAGCTCCTCCCTCACTCTGCTTCATTTTTCCTCACAGTATTTAACACCTAAGTAGTTTACTGACTTGACATGGTTGCTACCTGTCTCTATCACTAGATCTAGATTATAAGCTCCAAAGGGCAGGGATTAGGAGGGTGAGGTAGAGAGAGAAGACCTTGGCAGTCAGAAAATATTGGCTGAATTAACATTCATTCAGAAGTTTTATGATGACCACTGGATTTTTAAAATGTGTAGCTATAAACGTTTCAAATTCTTAAATATTTTCAAGAAATCTATTTGGGCAAGATTTTCTTAATCTGTTCTGCCTGTCATCTCTATAATGGTTTACCATTGCATATAACTGACATTAAAAGGTAAAACCACCCAGTTGGTGTGGCTCAGTGAACCTAGAGGTCACTGGTTCTATTCTAGATCAGGGCACATGCCCGGGTTGCGAGTTTCTTGTCCTCTCCAGGGGTATGAAGGAGGCAGCCTATCAATGTTTCTCTCTCATCGTTGTTTCTATCTCTCCCTCTCCCTTCCTCTCTCTATAAAAATCAATAAAAACTTTTTTTTTTAAGTAAAACCTTTCCCCCACTTCCCCACAAAAGATATGCTTAGTAAAGTGAAAACTACAGCTATTTTTTTGATTTTCCAGGTGGCAGCCTCAGGAAACAAATGAAAGCCTTAAGAATTATCAAGAAGCTTTGCTTCAGAGCGACCTCACACTGTGCCCAGTAGGAGTAAACACGGAATGTTATAGAATATATGAGGCGTGCTCCTATGGCTCCGTTCCTGTGGTGGAAGATGTCATGACAGCTGGCAGCTGTGGAAATACATCTGTTTCCCAGAATGCTCCTCTGCAGTTACTCAAGTCCATGGGCGCTCCCTTTATCTTTATTAAGAACTGGAAGGAACTTCCTGCTGTTCTAGAAAAAGAGAAAACTATGACTTTACAAGAAAAAATTCAAAGAAGAAAAATGTTACTTCACTGGTATCAACACTTCAAAACAGAGCTAAAAACGAAATTTACTAATATTTTAGAAAGTTCATTTTTAAAGAACAATAAAGGTTAACTATTAATTATCTTTTTGAGCCAAGATCTGATTTTTTAAATGATTTCTAACATGTGTGTGTGTGTGTGTGTGTGTGTGTGTGTGTGTGTGTGTGTGTGTGTGTGTGTGTGTGACTGTGTTTATAAATATTCTTCAAGGTGCCCTTGTGGACCCTAGATTATGTCTGTCACGCTTGACCAAGTGCTCCCTTGCTGGGCCACTCCTGAAAATGAAGCTGAAATGTTCTTCAGCTCGCTTTTATAAAGATGAATGACTCAGTATTTATTAACTCTTCTCACCCATTAAACCCACTCTAGGGGAGCAGCATTGTGAAGTGGAAACACTGGGCTTTGGAGTCAGACAACTTGAGTTAAAACCTTGTCTCTGCACCTATCTGGGGACCTCGAGGAAGCCACCTAATTGCTCTGTGTCTTGGTTCCTTTCAATGTAAAATGGAGATAATGGTACCTTGTAGGGTAAGTTGTAAATATGAAATGAAATAATATATGAAGAACCCAATATATACAGTGAACTCTAAATAAATAGTAATTTCTCATTCGTTTTTTGTTACTTACTAGTTGGGGTTAAATTTAAATATCACATGCTCTTTTACATATTTGGGAGTAATCATATGTCATGTTGGAAATGTATGTGGGCAAATCTTGTGGAGTTAGACTTTTAGATGACTCAAGTGTTGTTGGATCGTGTTGAGGTGGGTGCCTGGATGCAGAAATTGGTCATAATCCATACAAAACATGGACTGGGGCCATCAGAACCAAAAACTTAGTGCCTGAACTCTACAGAAGTTGTCATTGAAGGCCGGAGAAAGACTGGTCAGCTCAGAAGAGCGCTTCATGCAGAGGCTGTCTGACACCCTCGGAGAGCAGTGGCTTTGATTGAGGCTGATGAGCGGTCTTTATCTTCAGGTCCTTGGGCTCCTGAGAGGATGCAGGGGAACATGGGCTCAATCTGTTACTTTGCCTGGCTTTTTATTTTTTCAGAAATCCTATGGCTTAATTTCTGTGAAACCAGGGGATTAACATCATTTCTAATGAGGCTTTTTTTGTCTCCTCATATGAATGGCCATAGATATTCCATAGGTATAAATTCCCCCAACTTTCATGGACCCAGAGCTTACACAGGGGACTCCACATCATCAGAAGGTCTGGCAGTCTGGGTATGAAGGGCCTTACCTTAACATCATACTGAAGAATCGTTGTGGCCGCCACAACCCTGTTCAATTCTGAGGGAACTGTCCCTGCCAAACACACCACAGGTAGGGAACCATTTTATACTATGCATGTGTCTCTCCTTTTTTGTGACCCACTTCAGGTGATAGCTGTGGACATTTTATTCAGGGTGCCCTGTCAATGGGCTTCCTGATGACCCTGAACATTAGTATCAAAAAATAATAACCGAGGCAGATAGCTAGTTCAAGGCCTTTGTAAACTAGAAAATACCTGTGAGAACATGTGAGTCATGCAGGAGCAGAAACTGAAAGGATGCAATAGTAGGAGCTATAAGGTGGCGTTGGGCTGTGAGAGGAGCAAAGATCCTAAGAACAAGCTCAAGTAGAGAATCTGCCCGGAGCTGCTGGGATGGTTACTCTGGGTTTTCAGCTCCAACACCTGTCAACTTCGAGATGCTTTTTTATTCCCTACCGTGTGTCTTCAGAATTCTCTCCTTTCTTTGCCTTCGCCCCTCTTTGCTCCTGGTTACTTGAGCTGACTTCTAAACCAAACGCTTCATCCCTGAGTCCCCAGTTTGTCTTCCATGAACAGGAGCTGCCAGGTCCAAGGTTATAACACAGTTCTCCTGTGAGGAGGTCAAAGAAGTCTCTGTACTGTATTTCACCAGCAAGACTGGATCATCTTTCTCCTCCCATGGTACTTGCTGTTGCCCATAATGCTTTCAAAGACTGCTTTCGGCATTGATGTATTTGTTGCCAGCAAAGCCTTCAGAATGTCAAGATCATGCCTGTTAACCTATATAACTAAAACTGCATTCATTACCTTCTTCCTCCAAAACACACACACACAAACCTATTTGCTCTCAAACCTCCTTAATCTCAGTATATGGTGTCACTAACCATGCTGTTTCTCAAGCTGGAATCTGTGAATTCCTATTTCTTCCATCCCATCCCTCCAAGTAATCACCAAGTTCTGTACTTTACTGCTCTCCAAATCCATATTTGGTTTAGGCAAATTTTCTAAATAAAATAATCTTTTTCAGGTAGCAAATTACTACAGAAATAATGTCATTGAAATTAATTCCACTTTTAGGAAAATACAAAATATTGTTTAGAAAACCTACCCGTGAGATATATTACTAATCCATAAGGTAATCTGAGATTGAAAGCTATGTGTGGCATACAAAACTTCTGAAATATCGAACTTAATATGGTATCAGTAATTTCTAACATAGCCCTTATCACAAAAAGCAAAATTCTTTGTAATATGTATTGGGACAGATGTTAACTAGACTTATTGTGGTGGTAATTTCCTGGTATATACAAATGCCAAATTATTATGTTGTACACCTAAAACTAATGTAATGTTATGTCAGGTATGCCTCAATAAAAAGAATTATTTCTACTCTAAGTCCTCCATAAATATGGAACTACTTAAATGTCTGAGAATTAGTTTTCACAAATATCATAAATTATTGTTTAGTCATTAATTACATTTGTTACCAAGAAAACAGTAATTAAAATACCATATTAAGAGCTATAGTTATTTTATTTAAGTCAATTAGAAAAAATGTATCTTTGAGTTTGATACACTCCACTGGCAGAATTTTCTGTAGCAGAAATACAGATGTTTTTAAAGTTACCAATTGAAAGGAAACTGTTCTTTCTTTGTGACTGGCAATCTCTGTCCCCGGAGCCCTGCATTTATGTGGAAGTGAAGCCACCGCCAAGGCAGCCGCCACAGGGAAATTATGGTCTGGGCTCTTCAACTGTCAGGATGTATTACTGTTGAAATCATTTAATTACAGTGATTATTATGTGTCTTCTTTCACTGTTAAAAGAACTTTTTCAAAAAAAGTAGCAAATTTTGTCTGTAGCTGAAGGTGCTATTTAAGGTGATGGCTTCTGCCATTCTGGTGAGTTACTTGGTGTTTCTGGGTCTCTCCCATTCATGTCGTTAATTTGTTTTTCTCCTGTTAATCTGTCTCATGTTGATTTAATTATTAGTCCATCCAGAAAACCTTCAAGGGTAGAGGATAATTTGTCCTTCCTGGCACATTTTACTTATGGGGGTCCAGAACAAGTTGTCTTGTATACCTCAATCCTTCTTTCTATCCCTGAACCTCACCTGTATGTGGGGTCTCTGACTCTCATGTATGTGGGTTCCCATACATATGTATGTATTAAATTTGGTTGTTTTCTGTTGCTAATCTGTCTAATATCTATTTGATAATTAGATCAGCCAGAAGAACCTTGAGGGTAAAGGAAATTTTGGTCCTCCCACTATATGGTAAAATTTATCTAAGTACAGTGGAACCTCAGTTCTTAAACTTAATTTGGTCAGCAAGGCTGTTCGAAAACAGATGCATTTTTTCCCATTAGGAATAATGTAAATTGAATTAATCCATTCCAGACCCCCAAACAATTCCCTGTTTTAACCTTCCTTATATACAGTACATGTCTAATGTATTGTTTAATCCATAAGCACTTTAAAAACAAAAAGGACATGAAATGTAAATGAAAATTAACAAAAAGGAAATGTACAGTGAAAAATGAAAATTTAATTTAAGCAGCAAAAAACACACAAAAATATTCACAGCACAAGTTCCTGAGATGTTATAAGCAGTAAACTGACTCACACTCGAGCATTCTCTCCTTTGTTTGTTGCCTGAGAGATGTGTGACTGATCATACAGGTATCAGCATGAAAGAGTTGTCTGGCTGAGAAGCTAATTGTTTGAGATGGGAGACCTTAGAAAACCGAGGTTTGTCGGTAGTTACAAAAGGTAAAAAATATGGGGGAGGGAGAAAGGAAAGGTAGGTAGGAAGAAGGGGAAGGAGGAGTGGGAAGTAAGGAATATGGGCTGGTATAATCAAGTTTGTGATTTTTGCTGAGTCAACTTCATTTTGGAGGAAAAATGCATCCGGGAACTAGATAAGCATCAGGATTGTGGACAGAAAACGAGGTTCTATGTAAAGTAACCTCACGGGGTGAGCTAATCATAAATTCCTAACTAGGTAGGTCATGGTGGGCCGTCACGCCCCACGCCTGTAACTGTTGTAGGTGTAGGCGGTGGGAAGGGCACCAGGTGTCTGACCAGCGGGGTCAGACCAAAACCTGGGGTCAGCAACCTCGGCACCTGGGTTCTGGCTAGGAAAGAATTCAGAGCAAGACCCACACTGTAAGAGAACATTGATTTGGTAAATCACAGAGGGAGAAGAAGTAATTCCTAGAAGAAATGGGCTTAGAAACAGTTACGGAGGTAAAGGAAGGGCCCTTAGAGCTTGGGAGTGAGGAAGCTAAAGGTAACAGGCCTGGGGCAGGGAGGGGGAAGGGAAAGGCCGGGTGTGCTGCCAGGAGGGAGAGCACACGAGGGGGGGACGGGGGGGGGGGGGTCCTTCATTCTAAGAGTTTTCAGGGTGGACATTTTAGGGGAGGTCCCTGGGGAAGGTCTCAGTAGAATGTTCAGCAGTTTTCCAGGTGTGTCCTTTCAGGCTTGTGGTCTCCACTGATTGGCGGGTCATTATTCAGCGCTGCTGGTTTTTTTGCTTATCTGGGCCTGGAGCTGGAGTACAACTGAGGCATAGATGTTATCCCTAGGGAGGAAAGGTCAGGAGTCCAAACCTCAGGACCAGTGATATGCTAGGGGAGGAAAAGTCACCCTGGCAGCGAAGACCCATCCTACAATTGATTGTCCCTTGCTAGGCACCTGGGGCTTTCTACCCTGATGACATTCTGTACCTGGCCCATCGTCCTTGCTCTGTCATGTCTGTCTAACTGCCTACTGGTGG